>PISX010002451.1:0-161244 GCA_004024625.1 Mellivora capensis | reverse complement strand
TAGCCATTCTGACTGGTGTGAGGTGATATCTCATTGTGGTTTTGATTTGTATTTCCCTGATGCCGAGTGATGTGGAGCACTTTTTCATGTGTCTGTTGGCCATCTGGATGTCTTCTTTGCAGAAATGTCTGTTCATGTCCTCTGCCCATTTCTTGATTGGGTTATTTGTTCTTTGGGTGTTGAATTTGATAAGTTCTTTATAGATTTTGGACACTAGCCCTTTATCTGATATGTCATTTGCAAATATCTTCTCCCATTCTGTCAGTTGTCTTTTGGTTTTGTTAACTGTTTCCTTTGCTGTGCAGAAGCTTTTGATCTTGATGAAATCCCAATAGTTCATTTTTGCCCTTGCTTCCCTTGCCTTTGGCGATGTTCCTAGGAAGACGTTGCTGCGGCTGAGGTCGAAGAGGTTGCTGCCTGCGTTCTCCTCAAGGATTTTGATAGATTCCTTTCTCACATTGAGGTCCTTCATCCATTTTGAGTCTATTTTCATGTGTGGTGTAAGGAAATGGTCCAATTTCATTTTTCTGCAAGTGGCTTTCCAATGTTCTCAACACCATTTATTGAAGTGGATGTCTTGTTTCCATTGGACATTCTTTCCTGCTTTGTCGAAGATTAGTTGACCATAGAGTTGAGGGTCAATTTCTGGGCTCTCTATTCTGTTCCATTGATCTATGTGTCTGTTTTTGTGCCAGTACCATACTGTCTTGATGATGACAGCTTTGTAATAGAGCTTGCATTCCGGAATCGTGATGCCATCAACTTTGGCTTTCTTTTTCAATATTCCTTTGGCTATTCGAGGTCTTTTCTGGTTCCATATAAATTTTAGGATTATTTGTTCCATTTCTTTGAAAAAGATGGGTGGGATTTTGATAGGGATTGCATTAAATGTGTAGATTGCTTTAGGCATTTTCATAATATTTGTTCTTACAATCCAGGATCATGGAACATTTTTCCATTTCTTTGTGTCTTCCTCAATGTCTTTCATGAGTACTTTATAGTTTTCTGAGTATAGATTTTTAGCCTCTTTGGTTAGGTTTATTCCTAGGTATCTTATAGTTTTGGGTGCAATTGTAAATGGGATTGACTCCTTAATTTCTTTCTTCTGTCTTGCTCTTGGTGTAGAGAAATGCAACTGATTTCTGTGCATTGATTTTATATCCTGACACTTTACTGAATTCCTGTACAAGTTCTAGCAGTTTTGGAGTGGAGTCTTTTGGGTTTTCCACATAGAGTATCATATCATCTGCAAAGAGTAAGAGTTTGACTTCTTTGCCGATTTGGATGCCTTTAATTTCTTTTTGTTGTCTGATTGCTGAGGCTAGGACTTCTAGTACTGTGTTGAATAGCAGTGGTGATAATGGACATCCCTGCCGTGTTCCTGACCATAGCAGAAAAGCTTTCAGTTTTTCTCCATTGAGAATGATATCTGCAGTGGGTTTTTCATAGATGGCTTTGATAATATTGAGGTATGTGCCCTCTATCCCTACACTTTGAAGAGTTTTGATCATGAAAGGATGCTGTACTTTGTCAAATCCTTTTTCAGCATTTATTGAGAGTATCATATGGTTCTTGTTCTTTCTTTATTAATGTGTTGTATCACATTGACTGATTTGTGGGTGTTGAACCAACCTTGCAGCCCTGGAATAAATCCCACTTGGTCGTGGTGAATAATACTTTTGATATACTGTTGAATCCTATTGGCTAGTATTTTGGTGAGAATTTTCGCATCTGTGTTTATCAAGGATATTGGTCTGTAATTCTCTTTTTTGATGGGATCCTTGTCTGGTTTGGGGATCAAGGTAATGCTGGCCTCATAAAATGAGTTTGGAAGTTTTCCTTCCATTTCTATTTTTTGGAACAATTTCAGGAGAATAGGAATTAATTCTTCTTTAAATGTTTGGTAGAATTCCCCTGGAAAGCCGTCTGGCCCTGGGCTCTTGTTGGTTGGGAGTTGTTTTTTTTTTTTTTTTTTTTTTAAGATTTTATTTAGATGTTTATTTGACAGAGATCACAAGTAGGCAGAGAGGCAGGCAGAGACAGAGAGACGAGGATGCAGGCTCCCCACTGAGCAGAGAGCCCGATGCGGGGCTCGATTCCAGGACTCTGGGATCATGACCTGAGCTGAAGGCAGAGGCTTTAACCCACTGAGCCCCCCAGGCTCCCCTGTTGGGAGATTTTTGATGACTATTTCAATCTCCTTACTGGTTATGGGTCTGTTCAGGTTTTCTATTTCTTCCTGGTTCAGTTGTGGTAGTTTATATGTCTCTAGCAATGCATCCATTTCTTCCAGATTGTCAAATTTGCTGATGTAGAGTTGCTCACAATATGTTCTTATAATTGTTTGTATTTCTTTGGTGTTGGTTGTGATCTCTTCTCTTTAAATCATGGCTTTATTTATTTGGGTCCTTTCTCTTTTCTTTTTGATAAGTCTGGCCAGGGGTTTATTAGTCTTACTAATTCTTTCAAAGAACCAGCTCCTACTTTTGTTGATTTGTTCTGTTGTTTTGTTTTGTTTTGTTATTATTTCATTGATTTCTGTTCTGATCTTTATGATTTCTCTTCTCCTGCTGGATTTAGGCTTTCTTTATTGTTCTTTCTCCAGCTCCTTTTGGTGTAGTGTTAGGTTGTGTATTTGAGACCTTTCCTGTTTCTTGAGAAAGGCTTGTATCGCTATATATTTTCCTCTCAGGACTGCCTTTGCTGTGTCCCACAGATTTTGAACACAGATTTTGTGTTTTTATTATCATTTGTTTCCATAAATTTTTTCAATTCTTCTTTAATTTCCTGGTTGACCCAGTCATTCTTTAGTAGGATGCTCTTTAGCCTCCATATATTTGGGTTCTTTCCAAATTTCCTCTTGTGATTGAGTTCTAGCTTCAGAGCATTTTGATCTGAAAATATGCAGGGAATGATCCCAGTCTTCTGGTACTGGTTGAGAACTGATTTGTGACCCAGGATGTGATCTATTCTGGAGAATGTTCCATGTGGACTAGAGAAGAATGTGTCTTCTGATGCTTTAGGATGGATTGTTCTGAATATATCTTTGATGTCCATCTGGTCCAGTGTGTCATTTCAGGCCTTTATTTCCCTGTTGATCTTTTGCTTGGATGATCTGTCCATTTCAGTGAGGGGAGTGTTAAAGTCCCCTACTATGATTGTATTGTTGTCGAGGTGTTTCTTTGATTTTGTTATTAATTGGTTTATATAGTTGGCTGCTCCCATGTTAGGGGCATAGATATTTAAAATTCTTAGATCTTCTTGTTGGACAGACCCTTTGAGTATGATATAGTGTCCTTCCTCATCTCTTATTATAGTCTTTGGCTTAAAATATTATTTATCTGATATCAGGATTGCCACCCCGGCTTTCTTTTGATGTCCATTAGCATGATAAGTTGTTTTCCACCCTCTCACTTTAAATCTGGAGGTGTCTTTAGGTCTAAAATGAGTTTCTTGTAGACAGCATATTGATGGGTTTTGCTTTTTTATCCATTCTGATACCCTGTGTCTTTTGATTGGGGCATTTAGCCTATTTACATTCAGGGTAACTATTGAGAGATATGAATTTAGTGACATTGTATTGCCTGTAAGGTGACTGTTACTGTATATTGTCTCTGTTCCTTTCTGGTCTACTACTTTTAGACTCTCTCTTTGCTTAGAGGACTCCTTTCAATAATTCCTGTAGAGCTGGTTTGGTGTTTACAAATTCTTTCAGTTTTTGTTTGTCCTGGAAGCTTTTTATCTCTCCTTCTATTTCCAATGATAGCCTAGCTGGATATAGTATTCTTGGCTGCATGTTTTTCTCATTTAGTGCTCTGACTATATCATGCCAGTTCTTTCTGGCCTGCCAGGTCTCTGTGGATAAATCTGTTGCCAATCTACTATTTTTACCATTGTATGTTACAGACTTTTTGTCCCGGGCTGCTTTCAGGATTTTGTCTTTGTCACTAAGACTTGTATGTTTTACTATTAGATGACAGGGTGTGGACCTATTCCTATTGATTTTGAGGGGAATTCTCTGCACCTCCTGGATTTTGATGCTTGTTCTCTTTGGTATATTAGAGAAATTCTCTATAATAATTTGTTCCAGTATACCTTCTGCCCCCCTCTCTCTTTCTTCTTCTTCTGGATTCCCAATTATTCTAATGTTGTTTCATATTATGGTATCACTTATATCTTGAATTCTCCCCTTATGGTTCAGTAGTTGTTTGTCTCTCTTTTGCTCAGCTTCTTTATTCTCTGTCTTTGGTCTTCTATATCACTAATTCTTTCTTCTGCCTCATTTATCCTAGTTGTAAGAGCCTCCATTTTTTTATTGCACCTCATTAATAGCTTTTTCGATTTCAGCTTGGTTAGATTTTAGTTCTTTTATTTCTCCAGAAAGGGCTTTTTTTATTTCTCCAGACAGTGTTTCTCTAATATCTTCCATGTCTTTTTTGAGCTCAGCTAGCACCTTGAGAATCGTCATTCTGAACTCTAGATCTGACATATTACCAATGTCTGTATTGATTGGGTCCCTAGCCTTCAGTACTGCCTCTTGTTTTTTGTTTTTGGTTGTATGTGTGTGTGTGTGTGTGTGTGTGTGTGTGTGTGGTGAGCTTCTCTGCCTTGTCATTTTATCCAGATAAGAATATATGAATGAGAGAATAAAATACTAAAAGGGTGGCAAGGACCCCAGAAAAATGTGCATTAACCCCATTGGAAGAAACCCCAAATCGTGGGGAGAAGAAAGAGGGTAAAAAGAAGTTAAAAAAATTTTTTTTAAAGAAAAGAAAATATGTATATTAGACTGGTGAATAGAACAGAGCCACCCACTTAAAATTTTGGAAGTACTTTGGTCTCTTAGAAGAAACTACCTCCCAAAATTTTAAAGAAAGAAAAACTTTCTTTTTATGATAACAGAAACACAAAAATAAGGGTAAACACGATTGAGGGATGGAATATGACTATAAAGGTGAAAATTAAAAAAAAATTTTAAATTAAAAAAAATTTAAAAAGGCGTTGATAAGATAAGTTGGTTGGGAAAAGAAAGAAAAAGAACCTGGAGAGAATTTGCTCATGCTGGAGCCTAGAACAAAGCCCTTTGCTCGATTTAGGGTATATTTTGATCTATTAGAAGTTGTGTACAGAAATTTTTTAGAAGAGAAAACCGTTTGTGTATACAAAAAATAAAGTTAGATACAATGGATAAAATATGACTTTGATAATGAACGTTCAAAAAGATTTTTTAAGGAAAGGTATTGTTATGATAAACTTGTTAAAAAATCATTAAAAGAGGAAAGAGTATAAATGTTTAAGAAAATTGGAATAAGAAAAAAAAATTAAAAAAATTAATTAACTTTGCAAGACTAAAGAATTATGGGGAGAAAACCATGAATTTGATGCTTTGCTTTCTCCTCCTCTGGAATTCTGTTCTCCTTGATCAGTGAGCTTGGTCTTGGCTGGATTTTCTTGCTGATCTTCTGGGGGAGGGCCTTGTTGTAGTGATTCTCAACTGTCTTTGCCCCAGTTGGAATTGCATTGCCCTTGCCAGGGGCCAGGCTAAGTAATCCACTCAGGTTCACTCTCGGGAGCTTTTGTTTCCTGAGCGCTTTCCGTAGAGTTCCAGAGGATGGGAATGAAAATGGCAGCCTCCCAATCTCCTGCCTGGAGGAGCTGAGAGCTCGGGGCCCCACTCCTCAGTGTGCCCTCCAAGAAAAGTGCTCAGTCACTCCTGTCTCCCTGGCCTCTGCCTGTGCTCCGAGCTCACCTGGCCTAGGACCGAGCGTCTCTGTCTCTGGCACACAGCCCTGCCTGGAGTCTCCAAACCCAGCAGGTCCCTGCCATTCTTCCTTAGGTGTCTCCCCAGATCTGGCACTTGTGGGGTCCCTGCTCAACCACCAGTGGTCTGACTGTCCACAGATCACAGTTTAGGGTAACCCGGAGCTGAGAGCTTGCTCCTTAGCTCTGTCTCAGTAGCCGGGCTTCCCTACTCTAACACCTGCAAGCTCTGCCGCATTCAGACACCCCGGATCCTTCTGTGACCCTGTGGGACATGAGACGACGCTGTCCCCACGAGGGCTCCTCCTCCGCTTAGCCTCTGGAGCGATGTCCCTCAGTGGAATAGACTTTTAAAAGTTCTGATTTTATGCTCCATTGCTCCGCCACTTGCCCGGAGCCAGCCCCACCCACCGCGGTCTGTCTTCCCGTCGCTTTGGATTCACTTTTCCACAGTCCTTTCAGAAAGTGTCGATTTTCTGTTTCTAGAATTGCTGCTTTTCTTCTCTTCGATCTCCTGTTGGATTTGTAGGTGTTCAGAATGGTTTGGTAAACTATCTAGCTGAACTCCTGCCACCTGATGTCATCTCAGCCTGCTCTCCTCCACCATCTTGACTCTTCCCTTCTTTTTTTTTTTTAAGTTGTTTTTCTTCACCTGTGTCTCTGTAGACCCAGTGCATAACAGTTGTTGAATAAATGCTTTTGAATTACTTTAAGGCAAAAATAGAGGGGCTCTGTCTATAAAACAAGCAGTGCTTCTCCATTGTTGTTAGGGGGCTATATGAAGGAGCATTCTTTTTCACACGGGGTTCTGAAGCATGAGTATCCATCCCCAAAGTACCCACATTGGTCCGCTAAATGGTCTCCATTTAGAAGCTCTAGGGTGGAATCCGGTAATCCTCTTGGATGGAATTCCTGCTGATGCTTTGTATCCTCTCAGCCACATCCACCAGTGCTAAAGGAGATGTGGCCTTAGAGATCATGCACTTACATCTGACATGAAATACTCTTGAAAGTTTGAACTATCTCATCTCTCAAAAAAGCACCCATTCCTATTGTACACACTCAGAGTTCCCCAAACCTAGCATTAAAACCATCAAGGAAACCATTGTCAAAGCCCTGACAGTTTTAAGTAAGCAGTATGCAGTATGTCCTCTTTCTTGGATTTTGTGAACTCTGAAGAAAATCCAGTTACTCATTCCTCTTGAAAAACAAAACAAACCAACAACAACAAGACTTTCCTCATAAAATGAAGAACTTAGATTGCAGGATCAAGTGATCAATGTGTAAGTAATACTGAGCAAATAAATATAAAGTCACTAGTTAGAGTATAACTCATACCTCATATATTTTTCTCTTCTGATCAATATTCAGAATATGAATGGCCTTAACTTTCCATGTTCAGAGGAAAAAGAAGGAAACAAAGCATAGAAAGGTTTGAATGGCAGGGCACCGTTTCATAGAATATGGCCATAATTTAAATTCTGTTTTTGTTAAATCATGAACTAGGAGAATATTTTAATTATGGAAAGATTATTTATAGCATAGAAATAATATTTTACCTAAGAGGAGTGCAAGAAAAATGTGTGATGATGAGATGAAGATAGAGGAAAGTGTTCATGTAAAATTATTCTTAAAAAGCATCAACATTGTGTGGTGAAGTGTTTTTTAATTGTGCCTTTTTTCTTTACATGGGATATGTTCATAGATAGCCACTGTCTTCGTGGAAGCTGATCAAGTCAGTAAACTCAATCATTGAGCATTGCATGGTAACTGTTTCAATCTATGGGAATGTGGTTTCCTCCCTGAATTTAGTATATCGCTGTTGTGACAACCACGTGGCCATGTGACTTTTGCACTTCTGAGATTGGTTTTTAACCTATGATAAATAACTTAGTTAATTAAGGAGAAAATCACTGATTTATAACAGCTCCTTTTCTGCCTTACTGTTTAAAAAAGCTTGTTTGATTTCTATGGGCAAAAAGAGAAGTCTTTTTAAGGAAGATATTTCTAATCTCTGAAGTATGAGTGCCAGAGACTGCAGGCAAAAGCAATTCTCAAAAGCTTTCTAGGAGCTATAATCACACTTACAGCTCATCTAATATCAGGAAAATATTAAAGATGTTTAAGACCTCTAAAATCATTGATACATTTTCATCCTTAGGCAATTGATAAAAGCAGAAACATATTGCTTTAGGATAAGCCTTTAGGTAAATGTATCACACAAAACATTACATAAAAATACTGCAGAACTTAATTTTATCTGACTCATAATCCCTGGGAACATTTGAATATTGTTGTTTTTAAAAAATTCTTTCTACATTATGAGTCATGTGTTTCTGTTGTCTTCTATTATAACTATGAGTTTTTATCCTAATTTGGTTTAACTTGCAACAGTTCTGCGATTCAAATGACATAAGCATTGCTTCTTATCCCTGTCTACTTCTTATGAACCTCATTCCAGGGACTTAAAGGTCCTCCTGTGTTTTGGACTTTATAAACCATTCTTCTTGCCGACTTCCTACTGCCGGCTGTCTCTGATTTGGTGGTTTGCATGTCACTGAGCTCTGGACAGCTGTCGCTTTGTACTGGTAGACATCACTGGTTTATATGTGGATGTTCATTTATCACTATGGGTGTCTGAAGAGATATTCACGGTTTAGCGTTCTGAGAATAAGGTTTTAAACCAATTTAAAATTGTACAGTTTAAATTTACTTTAAAGTTGTGTACAGTTTCAATGTGTACAGTTTCAAATGTGACTTTTACCCTAAAGAAAATGATCTTTAAAAATTTCATGAGGTTGGGGTGCGTGGGTGGCTCAGTTGGTTGAGCGACTCTTGCATTCAGCTCTGGGCATGATCTCAGGGTTGTGGGATCGAGCCCCAGGTGGGGCTGGCTTCCTGCTCAGTGCAGAATCTGCTCTTCCCTCTTCCTCTGCTCCTTCCCACCCACCCCTGCTCAAATAAATAAATTAATTAATTGGATAAACAAGTGAATGAATGAATGAATAACTAAATAAGGAAAATCTTTAAAAAATAAAAGTAAAAATGTCATAGGGTCCATTCTGAATGGCTGAAGGATTCAATCCTCCATTCTGAAGGCTCTAGAGTAACTTTCAAAGTAATGACTTGTTTAGATGGCGAAATTAGCAATAATGCCTACGTGGCTTTTCTCAAAATATCCTTATGTACTTTAAAAAAAGCCACTAACATTTATAGCTATGTAGAATGAATACAGAGTCTGGCAAACTCAGAACAGCATTTCAGGCTGGTTGGTTTGTCAGGCTGACCTTATAGGAAAGCTGCAGGACTGTGCCGTTGGCTCTGTCTGGGGGTGTCACCAGGAGCATCCCCGGTCCCACAGGGGTTACATGGTGGCTGTGAAATCCCACTGCAGGTGTTGCTTGACCCTGGGAACATAGAAGAGAGACATAGGAAGCAAGGTTCCTGAACCACTGAGATGAAGTCACGAGCGAGCCATTGCTGTTTTTATAGTAAATTGAGGTGCTTCCCTTGAGATGAGTTGTGAAATGGTAAGAGTTTTTAATCTCACATAGGACTAAGAAAAGAGGCACGGGGGAATGGGGATAGTCAATAACCTGGAGCTCTTAATTAAGAAAGTATTCGGTGACCCTAAATCCCAGGATCGATAATTTGTGTTAACCAGCCAGACTGTTAGAGAATAAAAGCTGTTTTTCTGGATCTCTTTACATTCAGGAAGCTTAGATGAAGAGCCCAACCTCTTTAGTGGCCGTGATGAGGTCTACAGCTAATGTGTCATTCAGCTGTCACTAATCAAATTGCTGAAAACAAAACTTCCTTAGGAAATCAGTCATTTAATTTAAAATAACATTTACGCTTATGTAGATATGGATACTTTTTCCCCAAAATGAAATATCCCAGGTCTGCTTAGATTTGCATGCTAATTTTGTTTTATTTATTAATTTATTTTTGCTAATTTTGTTTTTAAAATTAAATTACTGAGAAATAACCTAGTGGATTTAAAATCCAGTAGTGATTTTGTTTGTTTTATATCTGATGCAAACAGTTGCATTAATTAGACTTATTAGTTCACAGCACAATATAATAATTAACTTATGCAAGGTATTTTTTGTTTGTTTTTTCTTTGTCTCAGTTCTGTAGTCTCATATATGCATACACATGCCATTGTAAAATGGTGCCTGTATTAATTGCATACAAGGATCAGTAATTTTTATATTTATTTTATACTTATAGAAGTTTCTGCATATGTATTTGTAAAGCAGAGTGAACTGAACTCCTGTGGACTCCCCATGCAATTTACAAAGCCTTGCTAATGTTGGTAAAAATTTCTAGGCTCTTCCTGTCAGCCTACATTTTATTACAGATGCCTTATCCATGGGGGGAAAAATGGATATGGTTTTATTATTATTATTATTATTATTATTATAGATTTACTGAGGTATAATTGACACACAGTAAACCATGTATCTCAAGGATACACATTTATAAGTTTCAGCATATCATATTCCCAGGAAACCATCACCACAGACAAGACTGTGAATAAATACCTCATCCCTGGGAGTTCCTTGTGCCTCTTTGTGGCTTCTTCCTTCCACCTGCCTCTCTGCCCTTTATCTGTTGAATTGCCTTTCAACCTTCGTCAAAAATCAATTGTGCATATATGTGTGACTTTACTGTCATTGTATGTCATTGATTTATTTTTATATCTTGATGCTAATACCATAATCGGTATTATAGCTTTACTGTAGCTTTTAATAAGACGTGATGAGATAGTGTTTATCCTCCGTATGAATTTTAGAACCCTTTTGGGATTTTTGATTGGGAATCTGTAGATTACTTAGGGAAGTATTGACTCTTTAACAATATTGTATCACCCAGTTCTAAATTATCACTTATTTAGATCTTTAATTTTAGTTGACAATGTTGAATACTTTTTAGTATATGGTTCCTAGAAAACATTTGTCAAAAATATCCTTGAGTATTTTATATTTCTGATTCTAATGTAAACGGTGTTCTTTATTTCAATTTTAGATATTTTATATATTGACGTTGTAGCCTAAATTCTTCATAAATTCACTTAGTTTTGGTAGCTTTTTTTGTTGATTCTGTAGTAATTTCTATGGAGACAATTTTGTCTTCTGGAATAAAAGTTTTGCTTGTTTGTTTTCTAATTTTCATGCCTTTTTAAAAAAGATTTTTTAAAAAATTTATTAGAGAGAGAGAAAGCAAGAGGGAGAGAGTGAGCATGAGCTGGGGAAGGGACAGAGGGAGAAGCAGACTCTATGCTGAACAGGGAGCCTGATTTGGGGCTTGATCTCAGGATCCTGGGATCATGACCTGAGCTGAAGGCAGATGCTTAACCAGCTGAACCACCCAGGCATCCCTCATGCCTTTTATTCTTTTTTCTTACTTTATTGCACTGGGCATAACCTCTAGTTCAATGCTGGATACAGTCATAAGACTGAACATAAAGGCCTTGATCTTGGAAAGTATTTAGTCTTTCATCATTAAGTGTATAATGTTTGTATGATGTTAGTTATAGATTTTCATTGACGTTCTTTACAAGGTTAAGAAAGTTTTCTATTGCTAACTTGCCTTGAGACTTCATGAGGAGTGGATATTGGATTTGTCAAATCTTCAGTTTAAATCTATGGAAATGATCATGTAGTTTCTCTTTTCCATCTGTAAATAGAGTGAATTAACATTGGTTGGTTTTCTTGTAATTATTGTTAGTATTGTTTTTACATCCAAGTAAAATTCACTGGAAATAATGAGTTGTGAAATACTTTCTTGTCTTCATTTTTCCCAAGACTTTTTGTAAAATTGGTACTGTTTCTTCCTTAAATGTTTGAATTTACTACTGAATGTTTGAATTACTACTGAAGATGTCTGAACCTGAATTTTCTTTGTGTGAAGTTTTTCCTACAAATTTAATTTCTTTTTTTGTAAGATTTTATTTAAATTCAAGTTAGTTAACATATAGTGTATTATTAATTTCAGGAATAGAATTTAGTGATTCATCAGTTTCATATAATACCCACCATTATTACACCATGTATGCTCCTTAATGCTCATCACACATTTATCCCATCCCCTCACCCCCTCCCTTCCAGTGACCCTCAGTTTGTTCCTTATAGTTAAGAGTCTATTATTATTTGCCTCCCTCTCTGTTTTTATCTTATTTTATTTTCCCATCCCTTCCTCTGTGTTCATCTATTTTGTTACTTACATTCCACATATGAGTGAAATCATGTGGTACTTATTTTTCTCTGACTGACTTATTTTACTTAGCATAATACCTTCTAGCTCCATCCATGTCATTGCAAATGGTAAGATTTCATTCTTTTTGATAGCTAAGTAATATCCCATTGTGTGTATATATATACCACATCTTCTTTAGCCATTCATCCATTGATGGACATCTGGCTCTTTCCGTATTTTGGCTTTTGTGGACTTGCTGATTTAAACATTGGGGTCCCTGTGCTCCTTGGAATCACTATTTTTGTATCCTTTGAATAAATACCCAGTAGTGCAATTACTGGGTCATAGGATAGTTCTATTTTTTAAAATGAACATATAGTGTATTATTTGTTTCAGGGGTACAGGTCTGTGATTCATCAGTTTTATACAATTCATAGCACTCACCATAGCACATAGCCTCCCCAGTGTCCATTACTCCAGCACTCTATTCTTCTCACTCCCCCCCTTCCAACAACCCCCCAGCTTGTTTCCTGACATTAGAGTCTCTTATGGTTTGTTGCCCTCTCTTGTTTTGTCTTGTTTCATTTTTCCTTCCCTTCCCCTATGGTCCTTTGTCTCGTTTCTCAAATTCTTCATATCAGTGAGATCATATGATAATTGTCTTTCTCTGATTGACTTATTTTGCTTAACGTAATACCCTCTAGTTCCACCCACGTCATTGCAAATGGCAAGATTTCATTTTTTTTGATGGCTGCATAATATCCCATTGCGTGTGTGTGTGTGTGTGTGCGTGCGCACGTGTGTGTGTACACCACTTCTTTATTCATTCATATGTTGATAGATATCTAGGTTCTTCCCATAGTTTGGCTATTGTGGACATTGCTGCTATAAGCAATCAGGTGCATGTGCCCCTTCAGATCACAATATTTGTATCTTTAGGGTAAATACCCAGTAGTGAGATTGCTGGGTCGTAGGGTAGCTCTATTTTCAACTTTTTGAGGAACCTCCATACTGATTTCCAGAGTGGCTGCACCAGCTTGCATTCCCACCAATAGTGTAGGAAGGTTAGGATAGTTCTGTTTTTAACTTTTTGAGGAACTTCCATACTGTTTTGCAGATTGGTAGCAACAGTTTGCTAAATTTATTTTCTTTAATGGACTATTCAGGTTTTCTATTTTTCTATTGCTTGAGATTTAGTAGTTTTTCTTTGTCTTTCAAGGAGTTTTCCATTTTATCTAAGTTGCCAAATTTATCAGTATAAAGTTGTTCATAATATTCTGTTATACTTTTAATATACGTAGAATATGTTGTCATGCCACAGCATCTCTTGTTCTTCCTATTGGTGATTTGTATCTTCTCTCTTTTTCCTGATAAGTCTTACAAGACATGTATAAATTTACAGATTTTCTCAAAGAGCAAGCATCTGGTTTCATTGACTTCTCCCTATTGTTTTTTTCTGTTTTCTCAACCATCAGAAGTTTATCTGATTTTTATTGTTTTCTTTTCTCCTCTTGCTTTGCTTTTCATTTGCTCTTTGTTTGCTAGTTTCTTAAGATGGAACTTAGAGACATTGATTTTTAACTTCTTAATTTTTTTCTATATAGGTGTTTAGTCATATATAAACTTTAGCTGCATTCTATAAATTTTGATATAGATTGATTTCATTTTCATTCATTTCAGAATTTCCCTTGTGATTTCTTCTTTTACCTATGAGTTATTTAGAAATGTATTATTCAGTTTCCTAATATTTCAGAATATGCTTTCATTTCTTTTGGGTAATGCCTAGAAGTGCTAAACTGTTAACCACTTTACATCGTGGCCAACTCTTGGTATGGTTACTCTTTCATTTTTAGCAATTCTAATAAGAGTGTGGTGGTGTCTTGTGGTGTTAATTCACATTTTTTTAATGACTAAAGATGGTGCCCATCGTTTTATGTACCTATTTGCCATCCATACATCTTCTTTGGTGAAAAATGTTTTCTATACAGTTATTTTGGTGTTTGTATTTTTATTACTGAGTTTTTCAGAATTCTTTATTCTAGATGAAGTTTTTTTTCCTTAATCAAATATGAGAGTTTTTACCATAACAGATACCAGTCTTTTTTTTCCCTAAAGATTTTATTTATTTATTTATTTGACAGAGAAAGACACAGTGAGAGAGGGAACACAGGCAAGGGGAGAGAGAGAGGGAGAATCAGGCTCCCTACTGATCAGGGAGCCCAATGTGGGGCTCTATCCCAGGACCCTGGGACCATGACCTGAGCTGAAGGCAGTCACTTAACGACTGAGCCACCCAGGTGCCTGATACCAGTCTATTTTATCTTTTCATTCTCTTAATGGTATCTTTGAGAAGAATTTTTAGTTTTTTATTAAATGCAATTTATAAATTTTTTTAATGGATAATACTTCTGGTGCCATATGTCAGAACTATTTACCTATCCTAAAGTTACAAATAATTTCTCCTACATTTTCTTTAAATATTTTATTGTTTTACATACTACATAGAAGTCTATGATTTATTTTGAATCAATCTTTGTGTATCATGCTTGGTATGTATCAAAGCTTGATTGGTGTTTTTTTGTTCTGATACCATTTATGGAGAAGACTTTCTCCACTGAAATGCCTTTTCACCTCTGTCTGGAATCTATTGCCCATTTATTGGGGTTCTCTACTCTATGCTGTTCATCAATTTCTGTGATACATAGTTAGCAATAGGATTGCTGAGTCATGGGGAGGACTTAGATTTTATTTCTCTAAGTACTACTACTATGCCATTTATATTATTTTTTTAAAGATTTTATTTACTTATTTGACAGACAGAGATCACAAGTAGGCAGAGAGGCAGGCAGAGAGAGGAGGAAGCAGACTTCCTGCTGGGCAGAGAGCCCGATGTGGGGCTCGATCCCAGAACCCTGAGATCATGACCTGAGCCGAAGACAGAGGCTTTAACCCACTAAGCCACCCAGGTGCCCCGCCATTTGTATTTTGATTATGATAATCAGTCTAGCAGAAGTGCAGTTTTTTATTTAGGTTTCTGTTACTTTATTTGAGAATAATTTGTATTTATTTTAGATATAGATGTCTTATAATGTGAAAGCTATCATAAATTGTCATGAATGAAGCAATTTGCTCCCATGTACCACTATTCTTAAAGAGTTTCCAGTATAAGCCAGATTCTTGTAATGTGTCTCATTATATAGAATAGATCCTTCTAAACAGTCACCACTTTTCAGATAAATGAGATGAAGATATATAGATATAGACATAGATGCAGATATTCGTCCCATGGGACTAGTAAATACAAAAGTAGAAAGTTGTTTTGTTTTGCTTTTTAGTAAAGATCCTTTTGAGGATATTGGCACATATTCTTTGTTACTTTCAAATGTTTGATGATTTTTAGTACATTCTAACTGAAACATATAGTGATTTGCTTAATGGATGTTTGTTGTAACAGATCTATAAAATATAGAATGGAAAAGTTATTATTTATTGAATATCTACTGATATATCAATCATTATGATAAGGCCTTTATAGTGACTAACTCAATTAATTCCCAGAATATCCATTTTATAAATGAGAAAATCAGCCATTGGAAAAATTAAATGACACACCAGAAACCACAGGGCTAGAGAGTGCTGGAGTTTGGGCACTAACAAAATCATCCTTATTCTTTTGAATTCCAGCAATTTCCTATCCTACTTTTCCCAGTGGCCAGCCTTCAGGGGATAGTCTCTCGTAATTTATGTTTGTTATATTTATTTGGTGACTAACTCAAAAAACAAGTAAGGCTAAAATAAATAAAATGAAACTTTGGAGCGTATAATAAAGTATTTTATGGGTAAATGAAATCTATTTCTTGTTACTAAAATGAAAGTCACCAGAAATTAAAACTAATCTATAACCTGTTTGGCATAACTGACAGTATAAATCCTGAGTATTTAAATCACTTGAAAAAGAAGCATGCTGATGAAGGTGAATGATTGTATATTTACAGTATATTATCATGTAATTGTCTACCTGAATTTACCCTACTTCATATTAGGCAAATGTTAATATACTAATGATTTGGATTGAGCTCTGTAAGAGCAAATTGTTTAACTATCCCAAGACTGTTTATATGTGGGATAATGTATTTTCCTTATTGGATTATTATCACAAGTTAATGAGGTAATGAATGTTAAGCATTTGCATAGTTCCTGGCACATTGTTACTGGTGAGGGTATTAAGTGACTTAAGTATCTATTGCTGCTTAGGTAATGACCTCAAAACTTAGAGCATTGAAACAAGTGATTTAGTTTGCTTGATTTTGTGGCTTAGAGATTTGGGTTCGGCTGTGTGGTTCACCTTTGATCAACTGTGACAACCAAAGCTGGAGGATCCACTTCCAAGATAGACTCATTCCTGCTTATTTTCCATGATCGTTGTCCTCGACTCTCACTGTGAATTAACATCACAGGTGCTTGGGCTCCATCCTGATACTTCTGAGCTAGCTGGCTAGAAGTATTGGTCATTTACGTTACTGTCACAGGTCCTTGAGTGATTCTCATACATAACCAGAATTTAGAACCAATTTGCTAAGAGTTTAATTTTAAACTAAATGGATTACTATTTTTAATTATATATGTGAACAGTCTTGAAACAAATTAAAATTCAGTGTTTGGTTGACAAATACTCATTAAGTCCCATGATGAAGAATATGTAAAGAATAAAATTAAACTTATTCATGAAACCTTAAAAATAATCACAATAAACATTTTGGTGTGTCTCTTTCCTGTCTTCCACACTCAGATCATGTAGCATTCTGTTGCTATGTTAGTTTCCCATGTTGTTAAATATCCACTGAAAGTGAGATTTATTATCCTGACATCTAGTACTTCATAGTATCAGTGCTTTGTGACATACGTACAATTCCTCTGTATTGGGATTTTAAAGTTTCTTTTTCAGCTTTTCACTACTAAACATAACATAGTGATAAATGTCATTAGAAAGTCACCTATTTGAATTTATTAGTTTCTTGTAATAACTTATTTATTTGGTGGAGGGGAAGGGCAGAGGGAGAAAGAGAGAGAGAATCTCAAGCAGAATCCCCACTGAGCAGGGAGCCTGATGCAGACCGGATCTCAGGACCCTGAGATCATGACCAGAGCTGAAACCAAGGGACTGTTGCTTCACTAACTGTGCTACCCAGGCACCCCTCTTTTATTAGCTTTTGCCTTTATAAATATTTTTTTGGCCTTCTGAAATGTTGCTATGTTTATAAAATTTAACTTTGAGATCTTTGTTCCTAGGCCAATAAGCACACAGAAAGATACTCCAACATCAACTCATCACTAGGGAAATGCAAATCGAAACCTCCATGAAATACCATTTCACACCGATTAGGATGGCTATTATCAAAAACAGAGCAGAACAAAACAAAAACCAGGAAATAACAGGCGTTGATGAGGATGTGGAACTCTTGTGTCTGGCGGTGGGTTTGCAATATGGTGCGGTTGCTTTGGAAACCAGTATGGCGGTTCCTTAAAAACGTAAACGTAGACTATCACATGATGGGACAGTTCTACCTCCAGCTCTGTACTTGAACGGAAAGCAGAGACTTGAGGAGATACTTGTACACCTGTGTTGACAGCATCATTGTTTTCCGTAGCCAAAAAGTGGAACCACCGAAATGCCCATGAAAGGATAAACAAAATTTATGTACGCATGTACGTATGTACACATCCACTAAGTAACCTTTCTCTATCTATATAATTTTAAAAAATGACTGAATATAGTAAAAATAATATCTCGCATTATGCCCTTCTATTTTAAAGCAATTTCAAAGAAACAAAACAAAGACTTCTGCCTCCCAATTTTCTAGAAGTCAAATATTAAAAATTACATTAGCTACCTATTTTCACAGGTAATAAATTCTGGTAGAAAAATAATTCTGGTATTAATGTCCTTGTTAATTAAAAATTGCCATGTCCAGAGTCATTGCATAGGGTTTCCACATAACTGGACTGCCATTATAGTTGAATTATAAATGAAATAATGAAGTTCAAATTTAACAGAGTGCCTTATATTTTTATTGCCATATCTGGCAGCCTCACTCTTGTAATTGGTTTTAGGTTATTGATGCTTTCCCTTAATTCATAATTATAACAATTTGTCTTAGCTACTGTACTACTTTACACTGTATGAATCATTAGTTGTATTCAGTGAATTAATGGAATTTTAAAAAATTCCCATTTACTGTTTGGGTGTTTCCTAAGTAAATTAAGCTACTTTGAGAACTACGTTTTTGTTTTGAAAAATTGTAATGAAGTCAGATCAATTACCATTCTTAGCCCATAGGAAAGAAAAGATTTCAGTTTAACAAAACTGAAATCCTCCTAGCACTTTCTTTTTAGTTATTCCTGGTGTCAGTACACTGTGTTTTGAAAACCAGAGGTGTTAATGATCATAAGGTGCAAAGCGTGACAAAAGGGAGCCAAGATTTTATTTTATTTGTTTTTAAGGAAAGAGAGATATATAAAGGAGGGGAGGTTTTTTGTTTCTTGTTTTTTGTTTTTTAAATAGATATAATTCTAACCTTTAAGTACTACAGATTTGTTGGGGGGGGGGTTTACTGGATTCTGTTGACAAAATACTGATTTTAAACGATGACCATGGTAAAACTTGGAGATCTGCTGTGGACAGAGCATCAGGATTTGGTTTCATAGAAACAATCGCATCAATATGGAATGAGGAAGACTTGCGTTGGCAGTAGTTTCTGTGAAAGATTTGGGCTTTTAGTTGATCCCAAATCAGTCTGAGACAAGAGTGGCAAGACTATGAAAACGTGTCTGTGACCTTCTCTGCATTCATCAGTTTGTCTAAGGTGGTATAGTCTGGAGCAGCCCCTGACCATGGAAAGCTCTAGATAAAGGTTTGTTGCATGAGTGTATGAAAGAATGAATGGATGGATGGATGGTCTGTTCACTGAATTGGATAGGCAATGTCTAAAATACAATGTCAGTTCTATACATAACTTCACCATCCAAGGTTCATTGAGAAACTAGAAAGTGACCATTAGAGCACTGTCAGGAAGGCAATGACTCTGGAAACCATGTCTCAGTGAGGGTGAACTTGGATGAATCCCTGGAATGAGTCTTCACATTTAGGGCCTCTCACACAGCAACGTTAATGTGTCTATTTAAATGACTCTGGAGGGCGAAATTAGAACAGTGGGTTACTGTGAAGAATATCAAAAGGATAGACAATGTGGTCATTAGAGTCCCACTTCTGTCCCTTGTTAGCTAGGTGATGACGCACAACATTCTCTAATCTTTCCTTTATTCAGCTTAGAATGTGGGGATAACAATACCTTCCTGACAGTACTCTAGGGGAGACCAGATACACTCTGTATGAGAAAGACCTGTACCTGGTGTGTAGTAGGGAGTAAGTTCCACACAGGACCTTTGTCGTGTCCTGATTTGGTTGGTGGTGATAGGACTCTTCACTTTTTGGTAATCCACGAACTTACTTCATATGCTTTTCTACATGTCTGCTACACATAGCAATGAAAATGACAAAAGTATTTAAAAAGAAACTTAAACCTGAAAATATTGAGTGCTGTAGCTTTTATATAAGCAGTAAGATCTCTTTGTTAAAGACTTAATTTTGCACCTTCATGTTCATAGCAGCATTATTCATAATACTCAAAAGATGAAAACAACCCATGTCCACTGAGGGATGAATGGATCCACAAAATGTGGTATGTGTGTATATATATATGCACAATATGCTACACACACAAATGTTATTCGACCCTAAAGGAGGAATGAAAGTTTGACACGTACTACAACATGGATGAACCTTGAGGACATTACGCTATAAGTAAAGTAAGTTAGACAAAACAAGACAAATACTGTATGATTCCAGTGATGCGGCATGTGTAGAAAGGCCAAAATCAGAGAAAGAGAAAGGAGAATGGTTGTTGTCAGGAACTGGGGTGAAGAGAAATGGAGAGTTTTTCTTTCATGGGCATAAAGTTTCAGTTTTGCAAGATGAGAAGGTTCTGGAGACCACTTGCACAGCGAAGTCCACATGCTCAGAATTACGGACCTGCTTACTCAGAAATGGTGAAGATGGTCAATTTTATATGATGTGTATCATACCACAATTAGAAAAATTGTTTTCACTTTATTTCAACAGAAAAAAAAATCCCTTTCATTTAAACACATGAATGATTCTTTCTTTTATCTGCTGTTATAAGCCCATCAAGATAATTTTAAGGTATATTTGTGGTATCATCCATGTTAAAGAATAACCTTTAAATTGTAATTTCTTCTTGCATCTACTAACATCCCATTAAACATAACATTAATTTCCAAGATAGTGTATATGCTGCAGTATTTGAAGATATCTGAGTGCTCTAGACCTCTAGGAGCTCCAGAGATATACTTCAAAGAAAGTCCTTTAATCCTCCCTAATGACATGCAAGATGTTATGGTACATGTGCATGTACATCTTTTGGGAAAGAGATTCCATGGATTTTCTCTATTCTTCACAGGCTCTCCGACCTCTAATAGATCAGGAACAGTATGTAAATGAACCTCACAGAAACCAATAAGCTAGGGTGTGGTATCCCTGTTATCCTCTACACTTGTCCCCAGGAGTAATTAATAACGGCATGCCATTAGCTTGGCAGACCAGGTGGTGTGTCGCCAGGGTCAGCCTGTGCCCAGGACTGTTAAAACAGCTCCATCAGTGACTGGGATGAGTGAATCAGTACCTGTTCACCTTGAATAAGGATGTCATAAAGTCAGATGGGGAGCAGAACCCGAGGGGGATAGGATCGGAATTCCAAATGCTCTTGACAGATTGGAGAAATGGCACAAGCCAGTTACAATGAGGTCAATAAGGACAAAAGCAGAAGAATAGACATTGGGGAGGGAACATAGGCCAGCACGTAGAACAGAAAGGACAGGTCAAGGAACAGTTAAGTAACAAGGATTCCAAGGCTCATGATGAGCCACAGGCTAAGGGCTAGAATGAAGGGAAACTTTCACAGTGGAGTCTGGTGCAACCGTGGAGCACTACTAGGAGAAACAGAGCTGTTTTCCTCCCCAGAGGTGGTCCTCAGTAACTGAGAGGTCCTCATTTGCTTGAATGCCGATGACTTCTAAACATTTATCTGAAGGCATTATTCTACTTTTGAAGCAAAATTGTTGTATATAAACATATTCACATATATATTCATAGTGTTAAATAGTGTGTGTGTGTGTGTGTGTGTGCATGCACACACATTAGCAAGACATTGGTTGTATGAGTCTCAAAAAATAGAAAACCAATGTTTGGAGATGTACTTAAGAGAGCAGGACAAGTAACTGTGCTCTATGACCTTGAGGAAGAGAGCAGAGCTTCCTTCCCTTCCCCTGGGAAGGATTTAGATCATGTGGAGTTTTCTCACCATAAGCTCTGGACAATTTTAAGAATAGGACTGCATGTAATTATCGAAACACATTAGGATTACACATTGTTAGAGTCATTTTTATTTTCCTGTATAGAATAGGTTTTACAAGGGGTGTACATTCAGCTCTGTTCCTCATTTTAAGATACTCCTCATGGCCCTTTGGACACCTTTAGTTAATTAGATCCAGATCAATGACGTTGTGGTAAGTCCATTACCATGAATTGCCAAGTACGAGCCATCATCCATAAAGCATCATTCACAGCTTTCAGTAAGTAGTGTCTACAACCAACATTTTAACAACTCTACTTTTAAAATGTCAGTTATAAATCAAGAGTCCTTCAAGGTAATTTAACAAAACTTGAAGTGCTACAGGAAAATTAGTTGTCTTTGAGTCTTAAGTAAAGAGACTTAAATGAAGTTCACCTTTTAAATAAGATACCAGTTAAATATAGTTTTTTTTTTTAAGAATGATTTTTTTTTTAATTTTTATTTATTTGTCAGAGAGAGAGGGAGAGAGAGAGCACAGGCAGTCAGAGGGAGAAGCAGGCTCCCCGCCAAGCAAGGAGCCCGATGTGGGACTCGATCCCAGGATGCTGGGATCATGACCTGAGCCGAAGGCAGCTGCTTAACCAACTGAGCCACCCAGGCGTCCCCAGTTAAATATAGTTTTAACTTAAACTTAGTAGCTGGCGTTGTACATCCATCAACCTCTTCCTGATGGGTTAACGCACAATAAGAGGCTCTTCTTGTCATAGTTGTTGGCCAAAGTGTGTCTTATTCTTTCATAATCTTCATTTTAGTGATGAACTTCAGACTTTCTATCTATGACCTTGCTATTCATTTCCAGCCAAAGGCTCTTTTGAAAAATATGGCATTTGCAATTCTCTATTTCCACATATTTTAGGTAATAATTGTCAGGAGACATCAAAAGAGCTGGATGATTGCCAGAGAATCTTTCTGATGTGACAATTTCACATTTTTCTTTTAATACTGGAAACTTAATGATGGTATACTTATTTTTATTAATAAAGATATAATAATATAATATGAACACCACACTTAGCCAAAATATTTGCTATGAAATGTTTCAGACTACACTGGCCCTAAGCATATGTCAGCTGTCTCGCAGTCACCATTCCCCTTGATTTATAGATGAGATTTTCATGTATCCGTTACTACCAAGTTTACTATTGCTTCTTTAAATATTACCACAAACTTGGCCACCCAAAATACCACAAGTTTTTTATCTTACAGTTCCCAAAGTCAGAATTCCAAAGTCAGTCTCAGAAAGTTGAAGTCAAGGTGTTGGCAGGGCTGCTTTCCTTCTGTTGGCTCTCACAGAGAATCCATTTCCTTGCCTTTCCCAGCTTCTGGAGGCCACCTGCTCTCTTGGCTCCTGGCCTCGCATCTCTCATACCTCTGCTTCTGCCATCGTATGGCTCCCCTGACTCCGAGTCTCCTGCATCCTCCAGTAAGGTTGCTTACGATTACATTGGATCCACTCTTCCCACTCAAAAGCCTTAATCCCAACCGCTATGGGATTGCCAGGCAACTTGCCATGCAAGGCCCCATATTCACAGGTGCCAGGGCTTAGGACACAGATGTCTCTGGGGAAGACATTATTCAGCTACTACAAGTGCTTTACGGGTCACCTATGACTAGATTCAACGAAAGACGTGTCCTGATGCCCCGTAGCCTGAGCGCTGTTGCAGATTACTGAGATCTGTTAGCTGCAGCTAAGTCCTTGCTTTAAGTGAAGAATTCAGGGAAGAAATTGAATGAGTAAACGAGATAACTTTATGGTGATGAGTAAAAAGAAGAAAATAGGCAGGATAACAAGATCCAGAGTAACAGTGTAGACGCACTTTGCAACGGGCACTGGGTACAGGACTCTCTAAGGAGCTTGCACTGACCAGCAAAGTCAAGAAGGAGAGACAGCCTTGCCATACCTTGGTGGCAAATGCCTCAGGTTGCAGGAAGGGGAGCTACAGTGCCCCAGAAGGAGTGAAATTGACTAGTGAGGGAGACGGACTGAAGGCTGGTGGGAGCAGGAGGATGGTGCAGGCCGTGAAGGGTGAGCGCAGTTGAGGCCTGGGAAGTGGCAGGTACTGGGCATTCCTGTATATGCCCAGATACAAGGAGTTCAGATTTTATTCCGAGGGGAATGTGGAGTTCTGATCAATGTACAGTGTTACATTTAACTAAAATTTGTTTCAGCAGGGGAGCAAATGGGAATGGTTTGGTGGGCTGTGAGCTCTTTTCTTCCAATAATCTCTATTTGTCTTCCCCCAGAGCTCTCAAAAGATAAAGATTGTGATAACTTAAAAAATGCTTTCAACAACAGCAACATTTTTCATACAGACAAAACTTCCGCTCTGGTGTGGTGAAGGTGACAACATCTTTAGAGACACGTAGGGCGTCGGCTAAGCAGGCTCCCTGTGCTTGACTTAGAAAACCACCCAGATACAGAAAAAGCTGCCCCAGCCCTTCTGTATATCGATCCAGAAGCGTTTTCTGGGTAAAGAGATCGGATTTGCTACCGTTTTTGAGGAAGGAGGGACATTATCATCTCCATTTTTATGGTTTAAGGATCTTAGTTTTACAAGTAGGTGACGCATATGGGGATGGAGGCTGTCATTTGATCCAGTCCTTTGGATGTGAGATCAGCCAGTGGTCTACTCAGAGTCTCTAAGTGGCATCATTTATTCTAGTTTTTTTTTCATGTTTATGTTTTTGATTTGAATAAAATGAGATTGGAGTGTTTGCATTAAACTGTCCTCATTGAATAAATATGAAAAAAAGAGAAAAAAAGAGGAAAGTATTATTTTATGACGAAGCAAATCTCCATGCTAATTGGCACTCACCGTTCTGTCTCATGCATGCAGTGAAGAAGTTCAAGGACAGTAGGCTGCTCCGGCACCAGAAGACGTAATTTGATAAAGGTCCGCTAGAGAATTGACTTGTCTTCCGTATGGTTTACAATAGAGATCCTTAGCCGGGTAGTCGGTGTTTTCTTCTGAAGGAAGCTATTTTTATCCCCATCCTTACAACAGAGAGGCACCTTAGTATTTTATAAAAGATGACAGGAAAATTACATTACCAAAAAAAATGGCAGAAGCGGGGAGGTATACAATAGGATCGTTTATTGGGGGAAAATAGACTAATATCAAAATAGAAAGAACAGAAACAGAAATAATGAATTTGCCTGCACCCATCTCTTCTTTCACGACCTCATCATGCCAGAGATACCGGTCAATTTCACTACAAGCAATAAATATTAAAATGAAATTTTTGAGTGTCTTATCAAAAGCTTCCTGACATCAGTTGTTTTCACAACTTTTTCCCTGCAAGCATTGAATACCTCTTCATCAATCTTTCATCCAGCCAATCTTGTTCCAATTTCTCTCTTCCCACAAAAAGCTCTTTTTTATCCCCCTTCTATTTTTGACTTTTCTTTCTTGGCAGAGGTTCATGAATATTATTTTACACTCCACTGTGGCTACATCTCCATCGATCAGGAAATAAAAAGGGGGGTCTGAAGAATGTGTCGTGACCCTGCAGGGCTACAAACAACGGGGACGTGTGTAATGATTCCTTGGCTCCAGGTAGCGATGGCCGGCAAGAAGGCTGTGTGTGTGTCTGCGCAAATGAGTCTGTGTCCTTTCTTGTTATAACCCATCCAGCTCAGGCCAGGCATTTCCAGGAGGAGGGGGTTTTCACATTTAATTCCTAAATGTCATCTGCACACAATTCCCAGCTTGACAAATATTTCAAAATGTTCCAAAAGCCAGTGTTAGGGTCAGCACTCTTGTCTCTACAGCCCCCTTGATCTTATAATCCATTAACAATATTTTTTTATACCTTAAAAGCTGAAAGAACAAGGAAATTCATTTTCATGATCATCTTCTATTATTACTAATGGAGACATACACAGGCCATTAATAACATCAGATGTTGTTCACCACAGGGTCTATTTGGGAAATTACTCATTGTTCGCTTTAATGTTTGTGTTGCTTTCTAGATTGTTCTGTTAAGGCCACATCTCCATCATTTAGGATACATTTCCATACCATAGAGTGTGATTTGTCTTGACATGTCAGCAGCTATTTTTTTTCTTTAACATTTCCTATAGTGTCAGATTCAGTATTTTCTTTCAAAATTCAGCTCAGGGCTTGCTTTTCCTGGGGCATCTTGCACTCGGACACCGGTTTTGTGTTTTCCTTACAAGTATGTCTGTAACACTTACTTCGGCGCTTCGCTATATCTCGGTGGCTTGTCGTTGGCTACCTGAGGTCGCACACCGTCCGCTGACCGGTTGGGGGGACCCGTAGGTGGGTGGTCGAAGCACACACTTAGTTTTAAGGATGAAAATCTTGAATTCCGTGCCAGATTTAAAAACCGATTGATTACAGTAAAAACAAAACAAAACAAAAACAAACCAACCCTGGGTTTCCAGGTTCACTTGAGTCAAATAACAGGGTCTGGCAAGGTTGGACGCTCGTTTCTGGGGGCAGCAGTCGGCTGGAACTGAGGTGTCTGTGTCCCTGGATGGACAGCACGGTCGGCAGGTCACCAGGGTCCCTCTAGGAAATGTGTTTTATTTAACTTTTTCTTCCCAGGCCTATAGGCATTTGAGATCATGGTCTGATTTTATAATATACATTATGCTTGCATACATAATATATATATAAAATGATATATGTATACACATATATAAGAAGTTTTGTTTACTTAACTAGATTGTAAATTCCTTGAAGTCAAAGTTCATCATTTTTCTCTATCTTCATACTACCGAGCATAGTGCCAGACACATAGTAGTTGTTCAATAATATGTTCAAACACATCTGCTGTGTACAGCTGGGCACATACTGAACTTCTTGAAGTAACAGGGGAAAACAATCTCCAAACAGTTCACACAAATGAAATGATTAATCTTCACAGCTCCTTTTTGAGATTCACAAGGGATATGCAGTATAGGGATTAATTTATGGTGTGTAAAGAATAACATTTAATGAAACTATTCCCAATTGAACATTCAAGGAAGATTTAGATACAAAAAAAGTAATTACCCATATTGAAAATTGCTCTAAGGGGTTAGCAGGAGCCAATCCTTTACCAGAAAGTGCCATGACCTCTTCAGAGAGGGGCGTCTGGTCTCCCTCCAGCCCTGCATCCTTATGGAGCCATCATTTATTACAAGCAAGAATTTCCAAACCACCTGAGTGCCTTGGCCGGCATAGTTCATCAGTTTACAGATTTTAGAGTTATGTAGACTGGGGTTCGGTAGAATGACCTGTCTCAGACTCCTTTTTCTATCTCTTTAGTTTTATAAGAATATTTCAAATATACCACTACTGAGGGGATTTATGAAGGTTATTTTCCATACATTAAGAGAAAGACTAATAAAAATAATCCACTTATTTAAGAATGTCTTAGAAGAATAGTCCTTAGTTATTTAAGTTTCTTTTTCAAATTTCCATTGTGAACTACTTAAGGATTTAAGCAAGAAAAGATACAGTATCAACGTATAAACATGTAGAAGTGATGCCCATATAAAATATGGTTTTGGATGTAAACACAAACACACAAAATAGTGGTTATTCAGCAAGCAAACATGAGTTCCATGGAGAAATTAGAAGTAAGTGGAATATTCAGAGCCAAGAACACTGATTTCATAAAGCCTGATCAGGAAAATAAAACCACAGATTCTTTTTCTCACGAGGGGGGTGTCACATGCTCATAATTTTCTTGTATTTAGTTTATATAAGATTCTGGCTAACATAGCTTTTGGACCCCTGATCCAAAACCACTTTTAGAAATAAAGGAGAAGTTTGCTTGAGGCGTGTACCTCGAACCTAGCAAGAAGTGAAAACAGCTAGACATTGAGGAAGGACCAGAAGCATTATATCAAACAGACACAAACAACTAAAAAGAGAAGAAAAGAAATGGTGAACATATAAGAAAAAATATAAGTAGAAGGGGGAATTCAAATCACAGAGAAGTCACCATACCCTGTGTCTTTGGGTGTGGCATCTCCATCATCATTATGTTAGCTTCGTGTGTTCTGGTTCACTTGGAAGTCTCAAATCTAGCTAGCTTTCAGTGCATGGAATGTGGGGCATCTCTTTACATAGAGATGCAGAGAAATAGAGAAAGAGAGAAAGGTGGGAGAGAGAATCAAGTCCTAGATACAGATTTTGTGATTATTAATACTACATCAAGTTTAAAACAACTTTTTCTAATAACCATATGCAGCCACATTAAGAAAAAAAGGAGACCTTTTTAGACCAGGCAAGTGGCCATGAACTAAGTGGGAAAAGTTCAAGACAGTCGTCTGTTTCTGGACTGTGTACTGCAGGCAGGGGGGAAAAAACAAAAACCTACATAAATAAAAGATGGAAACTGACTTTAGTCTGATTATGAATCTTGCTAAAACAATAGGGGTACATTAGAAGACCTCCTAAAAAATGGTCTTAAATCACTTATACACCAAGAAGCCAACAAGATTTAAAAGTGGAGAGAAAGGCCAGTTCAAAGTGGACTACAGTCCAATACTGTGCTGTAGATTACTGGATTACCTCTCTCTCTCTCTCCCTTCAGTGAGGTAATGTCATTCATTTGAAATATTGGGATTCTTTGCTGCAGTTCACTTTCAGTTACAAAATTTCCCCACCTTCCCATCTTGTTTAATTATCTTTTATTTTTGGAGTATGTGGAACATTAACATAGTTCCAAAAGCAAAATCCATTCCGAAAGGCACCCTGGGGAAGGGGTCACTCCTTCCCTGTGCCTCGACCACTTTATTCAATCAGCTCCAGGTCTCTGACCTATCTGTCCCTCTTGGGTTTGCTTTGCCAAGATGAGCAGAGATGCTTGCTTCCTTATTTCATCTCTTCCTTAAGCAGAAGATAGCTAGCTGTTGTGCACTGTGCTACTTTGTAGACAGCATCTCACTCTGTTGTCTATCGAGACCATTTATAAAGCAGAGATCAATATGGGGCAGTAGCAGTTTCTATTGCTAGAGATCTTCCTCCTTTATTGTTACCTCTGCATCATATTCCATGCGCTTTTATTGTACTTAACCTACTGTCTCTGGTAAACATCACTTAAACCCCCTAACGCTGCTGTTCCTCGTGTACCTTGTAGGTGCTCAGCACATGTTTGCGAACTAAGGAATTAATAAGCAGGAAGCTGTTTTAGATGGGTCTTGCCGGAGATGTGGACTTCGGATTGATAGAGAGGATGCAGATGAGTTTGAAGGGGAATCATGCCGAACAGAGGTGCACAAAGGAGAAGATTGGCCTGCCTGAAATGAAAAATTTTATTGCGAATGGGGGAGTAGATTGGCTATCTCAGGTGGGGCCAAAATTAAGATTCTTTGAAAACTGGTTACATCCCAATGAAAATTTACAGTGTACAGTGTTAGATTTAACTAAAATTTGTTTCAGCAGCGTGAATAAAGATGGTTGGGGAAATGAATATTTGGACATAATAGTAGAACTTAACCATAGAAAGTATAAATGCTGTTAGATTTTCTGTTATTAGCTATTTTTATTAAAATTTTGTGTATATACGTGTATATATATATATATGTGTATATATTACATTGCATCAAAACAAATGGAACTGAATTACCTTTCAGAATATGTGTAACTGTTTTTATGTACTTTTGACAGTTCGGTCACATTTCTAAAAGGTACCCATTTATTTTCTCTAGGAGGTGCATGTGTGTGCATGTATGCATGGATATGTGTGTGCATCTGTGTGTGTGTGTGTGCGTGTGTGTGTATTCAGGACATAGGCCTTCAACGTTATGATTATGTTCAGTGAGGTTGGCAAAAGAGCATGAAACTAACCTTTTAGTGAGTTCTTTTTTTTTTTTTAATATTTTATTTATTTATTTGACACAGAGAGAGAGATCACAAGTAGGCAGAGAGGCAGGCAGAGAGAGAGAGAGGGGAAAGCAGGCTCCCTTCTGAGCAGAGAGCCCAATGCGGGGCTCAATCCCAGGACCCTGAGACCATGACCTGAACTGAAGGCAGAGGCTTTAACTTACTGAGCCATCCAAGCGCCCCCTTTTAGTGAGTTCTTAATGAACTGAATGGGGAATGATAGTTTGGATGTGATAAATGAATTAGAGGCAGAAATCAAGTAATATTAGTCTTCTGCTGTACAACAAATTACCCCGCCTTAGGGGCTTACAACACCTATTTGTGATCTCATAGTCTTCATAGCTCAGGAGTCCTAGCATGATAGATTTGTTCTGTGTTCACGATCTCATAAGGTTGAAGTGAAGGCGTTGGCCAGGGCTGTGGTCCCATCGGGAGCTGGGGGTCATTCTCCAAGCTCAGCTGGCTGAGCAGAATTCAGTTCCTTGCAGCTTTAGGGTTAAGGACCCCATTTCCTCACTGGCTACCAGCCAGGGGCCACTTTTAGCCCCTAAAGGCTACCTGTATTCCTAGACACGCGGTTCCTTTCATACTCATAGCCAGTAATGGAGAGTCTGTCTCTCATGGAATCCATTTCATGCTTCAAATCTTTTTTATCAGGAGGAACTTTATCTCTTTCAAGGGCTTACTTCGTTAGGTCTGGACTAACCTGGTTGTGTTATACGAACCTGATTGTGTTATTAATGCTTTTTAAAGTTAACATCTAATCTAGACTAACATCTAATCTAACCTAATCAGGGAAGTTCTATGCTATCATATTGGTAGATCTGTTCTGCACTCAGTGGAAGGGGGTCGGATAGCATGTGGGTCATTGCTGGGGCATCTGAGAATTCTACCAACACACCGGGGTACAGAGATAATGGGAAGTTACTGTATTCATGCAGATTTGGGGCTATGAAGGCCTTGATTCAGGTGGTTGTTTAAAAGGAGGAAAGGCAGCGATGCAAATACATTTTTAAATGGAGAGTCAGTGATACTTGCTGATTGGCCCAAGAATGAAGAAAGGGGTAAAATGCTCAAAGGTAGTTCAAAGCAAATCAAGCCATTGATTGAGGCAAAGATATGAGAAAAGAACATGACCAAGAGGACAAATAAGTTTGGCTTTAGACAAGTTGGGTCTAGGTTCATGGGGCACCAGGAGAATATTCATGGCAGTTGTAGATAAATTTATTACTATACAGGTAAGGGCCCTGGCCTGGGGAAACAGACGTGGCCGTCATCATTTTAGAGTTGTAGTTGAGGCTTTGAAATAAATATGATTTTCAAGAAAAATGGCTTAGAAATCTGTTAACAGACTGAATTGTGTTCCCTGAAAATTCATATGTTGAAGCCCTAACCTCCAGTGTGGCCATTTGGGGAGAGGCCTTTAAAGAGGTGATTGAGGTCTAAGGGGAGGGTCCTGACCGAGCCACGGAGAGGCCTCTGGGGAAACCAGCCCTATCAGCACTTTGATTTTGGGCTCCAGTCTCCAGGGCTGGGAGAAAATAAATGTCTGTTGTTCAGGCTGCTCGGTCTGCGGCATTTTGTTATGGCTTCCTGAATTGATTCATGCGAAGCCCAAGTGTGCGGGGACAGATGCAGTTACAGAAGCAAGGGGAAAGCACCCAGGAGTCTAAGAAGGCTGAGTGTGCGTGGGTTTCGTGAGAGGGACCCGTAACTGGGGTTCAAAGGCCCGGCCGCCCAGCTTTGCCCTTCCGTGGAGGGCGCGCTCTCCCTTTGGCCTCTGAAGCTCTCAGAGCCCGAGATCTGGAAAGCGCGGGCTGATGGTGTGCCTCTCCCTGCTGTTGGCAGGTTGAATATGTTTCTGTGTCTCTGTAGCTGCACTCATGTTGATATATGTGTAGACTTCTAGAAGCGTCTTCCTAAGCGGTGAAACAGAAGACAAATGCGTGTCATCATTAGTGGCCTCTGGAAGTATCAGACTGTGGGGTTTTGATAACATCCGGAGGAGCTATTCTGCTGCTTTCCGGCTGGTGTGTGTTTGTGGCCACAGGCCCCTCTCACTTCCCCCTGCCCCCTGGATAGGATCACACGTGTCCGGCCATTTATTTTATTATGTTAATGTGCAGGGTGAAAAGTAGGTCGGTTATGGCCTTAGGACTGTGTCTACGGTGAGATGAAGCAGATTCCAAGGCTCAGCTGAGGCTTGTGGGCGTGGATTCAAGACCCTGTACGCTGCTGCCTCCTGGTTCTTGACTGTTCTCTGAGCCGCTGAGCCCAGCAGAAGTTCACCTTATGGAAGGCAGGTGGTGGTCTGTGATTGCTTGTTCCGGGACCCCTCTATTAATGATGCCTGTGGAAAAGTGGAAAATACGCAGGTGAAAGATTGAGGCAGTCAAATAAGGAAAGAAAAAGCCCCGAAGAGAGCTGAATTGCATCTTTTGGTCTGTATCTCAGAGAGCCAGAATGGGCTTTTTGCATGATATTCACTCTTAGGGATCTAGATTAGCTCTAAAAAATATTTAACTGACATCCCCAATTGGAGTGGATGACTGCCAAATCCTTTTCTCTGTTGGTCTTTAACAATATGACAGCTTTTTATATCTTTGGAATGGTTTAGCTTCTGATAGACTAGGAGTGCTATTCTTTTTCTTGTTAAAGGAGAAAAACCACTGTGCTCAGAAATAATATTTTTTTAAAGACTGACATATATTGACTCTAGTAGGCATTCCTATTCATGTTTGCCTTCCAAATTTTGTGAAAGTATTTGTGTATGTATAACACTATTGCATTATCCAGAAGGATAGTTTCATAAATCATTTACTGCCTACTGCTGTGTTTCTATAATGCTAGTACACATGCTTAGTTTATTTTTGCTTGAAAATATCTGTATTATGAAAAAAAAAGACTAACAGAATGTAAGGCAAACATGAGCATTACTCAACACTCGATATGTAGAAGAATACCATGAGTCTTTGTTGTAAATGCCAGGCGACCTCCACCTCAAATAAATAAAGCTAAAATGAAAGTTTAGATTTTCTGCATAGAAACAGAGGCAGATTTTTTTTTATTACACTTCTGCTTTCTATTCTGGTAAAGAATACATGCCAGGCCTTTACTTAGTTATACTTAAATTTGTAATAAGATCAAAATGTAGGTATTTATTTTATTTTTTTGTTACAGATATCTTTTAAACACCTATGTGCAAAATTATAAGCAGAGCAGGTGGGGGGAGTTCTCTCCAAGTTGACTTGATCCTACAGTGTGGGGTGGAATGCAGACCGACTCACACAGGTGTAGTCCAAGAAACAAACATGGGGATGTCTGCTGATATGTATGGATAGTTTATATGTATGTAATGATAATATAATACATACATATAATATACAATTGTATATGCAACTAAGAGCCAATTTCATAATAAAAACAAAGTTATGTCTAATTAAATAGAAAGGAGCCTATAGTTTCCCTTGACTTTGGATTAACTCAAGCCACTGAAGACTTTGATGCCTCGGCCTGCCCCAGCTTTGCCCCTCACCTCCCAGCCCTGGCTCTTGTTTTCTCCCCAGGAGTCCAGAGAATCTTCCACGGTTCAGAGCAGGCAAGGGCATAGGAAAACCAACCTGCTCGCCGTGTGTTCTTAGCATTCTGTCCCACACCCACACTGCGGCTTTCACCCACTTAAAGGCCAGAATCCCAAGTCTCTTCTGCTGACTCCCGTGGGGGAGGATCACAAGGTTCAAGGGCGTAGGTCCTCACAAGGGAATGGGGGAACATTTCCGTGAATACTTCCCACATCATCCTGATGTTCAAGGAAAATAATCCTGTAATCCTGGCGTGTCAGTTCAGGTTCAAGAAAGCATCCTTCAAGGGAAGGCTGAGCGTGCGTGAATGAGGGGACTGTTTACAGAGCTGTCTGAAGAATGCTAGTGAGGAATGATCAGCTCTTACTGTCATTAGGTCTACAGGGACAGAGCCTGATGAGAAATGGAGCTGTGGGAAGGAGCTGCCCGGGCCACTTGTGCAGTCAGAACAATGCCAGAGCCAGAGATCCCAGAGGAGGGTGAGCAGGGAGGACCGATGCTCCCCAGCACCTCCCTCCTGTGCCCGTGGACGTCCTACCTTGTCTAAACCCAACTCAAGTCAGAGGACAGGGAGCCCTGGGGATGTGGTCCATTGCGTCAGCCTCCCAGGGCACAGAGTGGGGTAGGGAAGCTTGGCCAACGGATGGGGTAGGTGAGTGGATGAAAATGAAGAATAACCAGAATAGAGTATATGACCAGAGCTCCCACGGGTACACTCCTGATTTCAGATACTCGGTTGTTCCCCACCAGCCTAGGCATACAGGACAGAATCTGAGCCGCTGTATTTAGTGTAGAAGGTATCTTTTGGTTTTTAGTTAGAGCTGGAAACACCATGGCAGTAGACGGAAGTCAACAAGGCAGGAAGGAAGAGTCCATATGGTACTGCTGCTATATCAATAAACTTGTCTTTAAAATATTTGAGGAAATGTATTTGTTGTCTCTATTATGTGGCTTTTAATTATATATATATATATATTTTTTTTTTTTTTTCTGAAAATGAACTTAAGAATACAAGAATATATAAGAATAACTTTTCCAGTTATCCTGTGAAGGACCAGTACGGATTCTTCCATGCTCATGTTATCAGATCTGCAGGTCTGTTTTCCGACGGCATCAGTAGATATGAGCCTTATAGCAATGTCCTTGCATTGTTACACTATGCGTATTTCATAATCCATTTATTCTTTCATATGTCATACCCTGTTCTGCCTGCTTTTCATAGACGCTCTTTCCAAATCTGGTCTTGTTGGATGGTATGCCTCCCCACCGCCCCGGTGCCAGATGTGAGAAGTATGCAAACACAGCTGGATGAGTACCCGCGGGCATATGGTTTCCTTGGTACTTTGATACATTAATATCACTGCCAGGAGCCTGTAATTTGTGTTAGTGTAATTGGCACCATTGAGAGGGACTCAGAGCTATTTTATACCCAATGTCTATTAGACAGCAGAGAGTAGCCACCACGAGCATGGCCAACCACTGATGAGAAAACAAGATGCTAAAAAAAGTATTCAGCAACCAGAAGATGAACAGAGCCAACTCGTTCCCATTGCGGCTGACGCAGAGGCTAAGCTGGGGCTGTGGACTCTGCCCAAAGCCACAAGGATTAACTTGGTTCGGGCTTTTCCTTGCTAACTATTACGGCAACTAACTCACGGCTTCCTTGGCCATGGATTTCTTCTCTGTTGAAAGTATGATTGGACCGGTCCTTTCAGAGGTCTGCTTTGGTTTCCAGATTAGGTGCTTTTTAAGAAAAGTACGATAATGATGGGTTTGGAGAGATGACGCTGGACGGTGAAGAACGCTTTCTGCCGAACTGCAGTGACTCTTTGGGTAGCTGAAGATGCTCTGGGGGTTTTCACTGTTACTTTTCCAGCTAAGAGAATTTAACACTACTTTCCTTAACCTTTTTAAATTTTGCTTTAGTCCTCAAGTTGGAAAATTTTCTAAAATGTGTACATTAATGGCTTCTCTTTCACACTCGGTGCAGAAGATGTTTGCAACTTCAACATATTTTAATCTCTTTTAAATAAATTTTTGTTTGTTTTGTGTCACTGGCACATAATCACTCAATTGCCAAAAGGATGAAAACCTGTGTGGGGTGAAATCAGCTATGCAGCAGGAAGGGGTGAAGTCAGCTGTGCAGCAGGAAGTAACGGGCTTCAGCTGCTGCTGTGCGTGTGTCCACAGGGCCCAGAGAAGGGGCAGCCGGCATTACTGGGACATGTCCGGAATTAGGGGTAAGGTTGCAGCAGAAGGCCCTTGTGGCACACGGTGTCCAGGGAGGAGCTATGTGCCAGGACTAGCAGACCCGGGACATGGTGTGATGAACAGAGCCTGAAGGAAGTGTGCTCCTCCTGCAAGAGCATGGGCCACTGGCTGGGCTACAGGGGACCAGGGGAATGGGAACTGGACACAGGCATGGACAGGGCAAGGGGGTGCTGATTCCCTACCCCCCACATCTTTTCCTTTCTTATGTGCATTTATCCCCTGTCCCCCCTGTTTGTTCTTGCTTTGTTTGCTTTTATCTTTCATTGTTAATGAACAGATCCCATGTATGAGCTTGTTTTGCTGGCATTTTCTTTCATTCTTCTGAAACTGTTTCTTAGCGGGCTGTATCCTTCTAATTCTCAATTCTGTCCCATGGCATTGAGAACATCAGAAAAGGACCGCATGTTTATCCCACCCCTATTTATAAAGCCCTTCCCAGGGTGCCTGGGTGGCTCAGTTGTTAAGTGTCTGACTTCGCCTCAGGTCATGATCCCAGGGTCCTGGGATCAAGCCCTGCACTGGGCTCCCTGCTAGGTGGGAGGCCTGCTTCTCTCTCTCCTACTCCCCCTGCTTGTGTTTTCTCTCTCCCTGTTTCTCTCTCTGTCAAATAAATAAATAAACACCCAGGGGGTGGCCTGGCAGGTTTCCCTAAATGGGCTCTTAGCTAAGGGGGAGCCTGGGTGTGCCACGTATGTCAACCACCGGGCCTGCATTCTGCCACCTTAGACCTTTTGTGTAAATAGGGACTAAAAAATGGCAATTAGGCCATGATATCAGAACAGTTGTTTAAAAATTTAAAATTCTGTCAACCCCAGTACAAATGGTTGTGCGTCTGATAACAGAACTGATTCATTATTGGACACCACCTGTCTCTTCCCCTGGAAGCCTTCCTCATCTCCAGGTAGAGCGTGTCTTCAGTGCAGGTGGTGCCCCCAGGTGGAGGCGCACAGCACCGGCACAGCCCGATACGGGGAGGCCGCTGGCGTGCCCAGCCTCCTGCAGATGGTGAAGCAAAGCATCTCTTGTTTAAGGAAGTATTTTCATCTTAATTCAGCGATGATTATTTCATTTAGCTGCACATTGACCCAACCGGTGTAGGACTGCATTAATCAACCCATATTACAAATTGAAAAATAGAGACAGAAGTTTTAAGGCACACCTGCAGTTAATGCCCGAGAAGAAGGACGACAGTGTAGGGCCAAGCATACCTGCACCTTCCATGTCCCCTCTGTGAGCTCAAGCAGGGGTCAGGGTTGGGCGAGCTGAGAAGAGCAAACACGTTGCTCTTCTCTTTCCCCGCCTGAAGCTGGCTTGCTCCCTTCCTTTGCTTCCTTTTCTTACTCCCTTTCTAGGACAGAAAGCTTAGTGTAGTGATTATGCTGAGCAAGGATGTATAATCAAATCACGATGTCGGTTTTCTTTTTGCCAATTGCCCATAAATTTTGTTCAGGGATTAATCCTTTCCCCCACTTCTGTATAGAATTTCACAGACACTCTGATTTTTTTTTTTCCCTGTCTTACATAAGAGTCAGTCCTGTGGGCACTGGAGGTAGTAAATATGTCTCAGGTTAGTAACTGTGATATCCAGGCCAAGATTTTAATCAATTCTGCAATTTTTATTTCTTGCCCAGTTCAGGCCAGAGATTGTTCTCTACCTGACCTTGAGAAAGAGGACGTTACCAGCCTCTGCCCATCCCTGGACCCTTAATCTCCCTTTCTCTCTTCAGTGAGACTCAAGACTCATGCTCAGAGGGAATTTGCAGAAGCTAGAAGGGGTCTAGGAAGAAGGAGGGATGAGGGGATAAGGCAGAACTTTGGCCTGGGGCTCTCTGAGCATGGCAGAGGGTGACAGCTTTCCCTTGAGGGCATTGTCATGGGTATTTAGAAGATTGGAACTTCTGGGTCCTTGTTTCTGCATTTGGGCCGGCCGTCGGGGATGCGCCTGTATTTAGGCTGATCAGGTTGCCACTTGGCATCTTACCTCCTGACCTTAACTTTTGGCTTCTGGCTTCCGGGGTCCCACCACCCTCTAGGTGGTCTCATGTCTAGGACTTAAGACTGCTCCATCTGTCTCTCCACCTGGCCCTCCTCTGATCCACAGAAACACCATTCCTTGCCTCCCCCACCCCCTGCGTATGGGTCAGACCTGGCTGCCACAGCCTGGTCTAGCTCCTTCCAATGTGAACTGGGCTGGGAGTCCAGCCCTCTGTGTCCCAGCTGTCTGCGTCCACTCCAGGGAAGGAGAAGTGGGCCTCTCTGCAGGGCAGTGGTTCTCTGCTTCATTAAACTATCTTCACAAATCTGCCTTTCCCTTTACTCCAGGTCTCATTTTATATCTTTGAGCTGGCTGAGTGATCCAAGAGCCATTGAAAAGTTTTCATTTATTTTGGAATTATGAATATGGAGATCTGAATTTGGAATTCCAAACCTATTTTTTTTCTGTACTTCAGTGACTTCATTTAGACTTCAGGTTTTTTTTTTTTTTTTTAAGATTTTATTTATTTATTTGACAGAGAGAGATCACAAGTAGGCAGAGAGGCAGGCAGAGAGAGGAGGAAGCAGGTGCCCTGCTGAGCAGAGAGCCTGATGTGGGACTCAATCCCAGGACCCTGAGATCATGACCTGAGCTGAAGGCAGAGGCTTAACCCACTGAGCCACCCAGGCGCCCAAGACTTCAGTTTTAACCCCCATTCTTTTAATCTGATGAATTAAAATTTTGGCCCTTTGGGGAAAATCTTCACTTAAATTCAGGATTTTCTCCTTTTCCCCCCTTTCCCTCTGACCAAAGGGCCTCCTACGCTGATCTGACATCAAGGAAAGAGTCCTCTGTCTCACTAGCTTCCTCTGAGGGGAAGGTGGCCAGACCCATTCTTGTAGGTTTCCTTCCCTGTGCATCTGCTGTTGAAGCTCATGCCTCCAGGTACTTGGTTTGAATATTCTTACCTTGTACAGCCAGGGCCTCGTGGAGATCCTGGCTGATGCTCTCTCCTTGGTTCCCTGGCAGCTCCTTTCCTGCATTCTTTCTGATCTCCAGGAGCCTCAGAACTATGTTCATAGACACTCCATGTGACCACACTTGTAGCATTGCTGCTATCCACTGTTAGAAGACAGGTGTTCCCGAGCCTTATCTCCTCTGGGAGTTCCCAAAAGAATCAGGCATTCATCACTATGCTTCCATTTAACCAAATCTGTCTGGGTATTTCTGTTGTCTCCTCACCCCATCTCCATCCCTGCTGAGGGAGTTGGTCCCGGTGGGTGTGTGGAAGGCAGTGGGACTGCTTCTCACCTACTCCCTGAGGTCTAAGCTCGCACCATACACCCTCCAGTCATCCAGCTCGGCTGAGCTGATCCTACTCATCTTCTAAAGGGCTTTGCTCTGTTCCTCATTCTTCCCACCTCTGAGCTTTCATGGAATAATTCTATCTGGACAGTTAGCGGCTGCTGTAGGTTCACCGGCATCTCTTAGGAATTCAGAGTCCAGTCACTTGACTTTTCCTCTTCCTGGGATTTCGTGTGTGTCCTCCATCCATCATAGGCTCTGCCTGAGGATCTAGTCTTCAGGGTGGAGCCCTGCAGGGCATTAAAGGGATAAAAAGGAAAGAAAAATATTGTCAAGTAGCATTTCAGAATCTCCTGTGCCATTACTGCATTGCTTCTTTGAGTAGCTGAAAGGCTGAGAGACGGGTCAGTTGGCAAATGGCAAAATAACTAAGATGACAAAATGAATTTTATCTGGAAGTGGCTGCTCACTTATTATAAAATGAATCATCAGGTCTGCTCCGTATCAGAACATCTTGTTTATCTTCAGTTTTTTATTTCCTTACCAAATCCCAATGCCAAACCTTTTCCTTCTCTGTAACAGAAGATACGCCATTGGAGATTGTTGTCCTCTCATTGAATGACTTCAGAGAAACATAAAAGGCAAACCTTCCTAAGGTAAAAATGAAAAGGAGCTCTCTTAAAGCAAGGTCTTTTATCTTTTTACAGGGCATTCTTCTGTCAGTCTGACTTTCAAAAAACATCTTTCATCTTTGACTCAACAAGACTCCTTCCCCTGCCTTTCAAACAGGAGATTAAGTGCACAGAAATGTGTGGGGCTGTGTTTGTTTCCTAGTGATTTCCTGATAGCTTCTCCCTAAGGGTCGGAGGGGGAGCAGGCTGGGAACAGTGGGCAGGGATGGGCATCAAGAGCGGGAGAGTTGGAGAGCATCATAACTCCTTCCCCACCCCTTTTGTGGTCCATTCTGTTTGTGTCTAGCCTAGCGGGGCTGGTTGGTACGTGTCTGTAACATACCAGTGAGACTTTTGTTTGGGTGAGTCCGTTTTGTGGACTGACCCTGGGCATGGCAGATGGAAAATGCTGATGAACTGGCTAAGAAAGAAGGTTCTAGAAGCTTAATTATGACCATCTTGCATACCTTAAACTGCATTTCCATTTGCAGAGGTCACCGTGACTTTCTGGGCTTAGTTTATAACACAGTGCATGGTAATCAACCTTGCTGTTTCTACCCTGGGATTTGCAGATTCGTGGTTCTCATGCCTGCGTCTCAGCAAATACTTGGCTGTTCTCTGTGAAATTTATTGAAATCATTGATGCCTTGACTCCTTTCCTTAAATAGATAAAGTCATCCTAACATCCCTGAATTTATTAGAACATATTTCATGTTTGATTTTGTCAACTTTATTTCCATCAGAAGCTTTAAGAAAGATTATTTAACCTGCTCAACAACCAGATTGGTTTTATGTTCATGTTTAGATTTGTCCCATGTCTTTTCCAAGAAATGTACAGTCCCTCACTCTTATTTCCATGTCAAAAAGTTTCCACCATCTCTTTTTTTTCTCTTGGGTTGTTAGGGCAGAGTTGAAAAACACTGAGGCAGTTTGCAAGGAGGAAATTGCCATTGATGTTTTAGGTATAGTACTTTTAAATTTTTGTTTTGAGGATCAATTTTTCTTTCTTTTTTTCTTTTTTTTAAAGATTTTATTTATTTATTTGACAGACAGAGATCACAAGTAAGCAAGAGAGGCAGGCAGGGAGAGAGAGGAGGAAGCAGGCTCTCCACAGAGCAGAGAGCCCGACGCGGGGCCCGATCCCAGGACCCTGAGATCACGACCCGAGCGGAAAGCAGAGGCCTCAACCCACTGAGCCACCCAGGTGCCCCGAGGATCAATTTTTCATTTTGAAAATGAGATCTGCTTTGGTCTGAAAATTTATGACATGAATATTGTCATAATATTAGTAACAATTGAACAGTGTATATGAGACATTAAACTTTTGGTAAGAAAGAATTACTTATTGATGTTATTGTCACTTAATTCAATATAGTAGACCATAAAGGCATTATTTGAGGAATCAAACTTAAACTAAGATATAGTATAATGTTTTAAATCAAGGATTGAAATTATATTCAGAAAGAAGGGATTCCAATGCTTTGTGTTAGATTGATTTTTTTTAAATTTTCACAAAATCATTAACTAAGCAGCCAGTCAACAGCAGAAAAGCTGAGTGGCTCTTCTGTTTAATAACCCTATTCAATGAAGGCTTCATAATTGGGTATCTTATGTCAAAGCAAGCAAGCAGACAACTTCATTTGACCTGATCCAGGTTTGTTTAGACATAAGACAATATTTTAGTATCCATGATTACTGCATACATAATCAGAGACAATGATAGCCCACTGATTTGGATGTGATGACCAAGCGGAAGTCCTAGTTTGTTCCTCTGAATACCCCATGGCACACATTTCAGGTATTCTAGAATCTAATTAGGACATATGGCACTAATAAGAATATCTGCATGCTGCAACTCATCTAATCTGAAATGTATTTTTCAACTTTCTCTCAAGCTCTAATTTCCAGGCTTAGAAGGAAGAAAAACAAATCATCATCTTCCCACATCCAGGAAGGTCATTCTGTTTCAGTTAAAGAACTTAAGTAAATATGCAGTCAAAACTCAGGATTCTTGTTTTTCCTTTATCCTGCCCTCCACCCCCAAGGTTATAACTTGGGAGGGGTCCCCTTTGTTTCCTGCCCCAAATAGACATGGAGAGCCTTGCCTGTCCTGTGGGTGAGATGCACAGTCCCTGGATGCTTTTCTCCTTATTCTGTGGTGAATGTTATGGGTTGAATTGTTTCCTCCAAAAAAGACATGTTGAAATGCTAACCCTCAGTATCTCAGAATGTGATCTTGCTTGCTGATAGGGTGTTTACAAAAGTAAACAGATTAAAAAGAGGTCAACAGGGTATTCCCTAATTCTGTATGGCCTGTGTTCTTATAAAAAGGGATATTTGGGGTGCCTGGGGGTAGCTTAGTCAGTTAAACGTCTGCCTTCAGCTCGGTTATGATCCTGATGTTCCGGGATTAAGTCCCATGTCGGGCTCCCTGCTCTGTGGGGAGTCTGCTTCTTCCTCTCCTGCTTGTGCACTCTTGCTGGCTCTCGCTCAAATGAATAAATGAATAAAATAAAATATTAATAAATAAAAAATAAAATAAATGAACAAATTTTTAAAAAACCTTAAAATAAAGGGAAATTTGGACATAGAAACAGACAGGAGGGGGTTGATATGGATGCCCAGCAAGTAGATGGCTCTCTACGAACCAAAGAGAGAGGCTGAACAGTCCCTCCTGGCCCTCAGAAGGATCCAACCTTGCCTATACTTTGATTTGGGGCTTCTGGTCTCCAGAGTGGAGATGACAGATTTTTCTTGATTAAACCACCCAGTGTGTGGTTCTTGGTTATGGCAGCCTAGCAAGCTAACATGATGAGAAATCTCTCCTGTGCCACGTCCTACGTCCAAGCATATAGTAGGCCCTTGTGGACAACAGACCTGTCTTTCCTTCTTGCATGGCCTTGAAAACATGGGATTTCACAACAGTACCACTAAAATGAGCTTAAGGAGCCTGTTTTGAAAGTTAAAACCATAACAACAACAACGACAACAATGATTTTTTCCTTTGCCTTCAGCAGGCTTTGGCCTGTCCCTCAAGCAGCTGACACCTTCAGCACTGGTGCATAGATATCTAGAAATAGCAGTGTCCCTGGGGTAGTAAATGCATCAGATGTGTTTAAACGGTATCATGGGGTCAGTACGAGTTTGTCACAGTTTCCACAAGTCTGGGCACAGCTTAGTTGGGTCCTCGGATAGGGTCTCATGAAGCTGCCATCAGGGGTCAGCAGTGGCCCCCTCCAAGGCTTGGGTCCTCATCCAAGTTCACATGGCTATTGGAACAGTTCCTTTCCTTGTAGTGGTAGAACTCACCATGACTTCTTCAATCCCAGCAAGAGAGTGTCACCCTCTCATTTCTAGTCCTAGGCTTAGAGGCCTTCTTCTGTGGAGCTCACCTTCTTTTATAAGTCAGGCCCTCCCAGGATAGTCTCCCTTTTGCTTAATAAGTCAGCTAATTAGGAGCTTAAATTACATCGGAAAAACACCTCCCCCTTTGCGCTAAGGCATAACCTAATCATGGGAGTGGCCTCCATCATAGTCACAGGTCCTGTTCACACTTTGAGGGAAGGGTTGTACATTGACAGCCATCTTAGAATCCCACCTACCACTGCACAGGAGTAGAATTTTCCCTCCTATTGGCTGTATTTAAAATTAGGTTGAGTGTAGGCTGTGGGGTGCCCAATAATTCTGCATAACTTGTTTGGAGAAGAGCCCACCCCATGCAGAGAGGGGAACTGTGAGGGTAAGGCATATTTTCAATGCCTCAATGAATTGGGTTCATGTTTGGGGAAAGATTCTAGTTCTACAATAGGTCCTTGAGCACAGTTCAGGAGAAATACAAAATCTGAGACAACTGCCTTGGGAAATGTGATGGAAGATAGGAAATCATGAACCTCTGGGCTCACCCAAACATACTAAAATCTGTGCTCCTAGGTTCCACCTGCTATTGGGTTAGGACCTTCGCTGGTGTTACCAGCCTTTGAAATGATCAGCATGAGTTACCCCAACTTAACGGCATGTCTGTGTCAGCCACTTCTCACTCATTTTTCATAACCAATTTCCCCATTTTCTATCCTTCATGAAATTCCCATTTATGATCACTAAATATCTAATAATTTTCTATATATTTATCCCTTCCAGTTAACCTTTAGAGTTGAGTAGAGGTCTCCTGCAGTCAACATTTGTAACACAAAAGCATGATTCTCAGGATGGGAATTACAGTAAATGCCCTTGGATCAAACCTTTTTTTTTTTTTTTTTAATGTTTCAGTCCAGTTGGGCTTGAAATGCAGGCACAAATGTAGCACTTGCATTTCAAACTCTCTACTAAGCAAATAATATCACCTACCTAAATTGTGACTTATCAGAAAAGCCACAGTATTTTATAATCATTTTCATGAATGTATACCATTTGCAAAAGGAAAAAAAAAGAGAATTCTTCCCCCAAATATCCATTATTCACAGTGATTTTTAACTAAGAAGACATGCTCCCTTTACCACAAAGGTACATCAGATTTGTTGTATCCCTCTGGAGGTTCACGGACTTCTCAATCTCTCTGGTTCATCTCCCAGGCCAGAATCCCTTGTTTACAGCATTCTCTGTGTCTTATATATGCTCTGTCATCATTTCTCAGGGTTTCAAAAATCTGGACCATTAGATAAAACAACCTCTGAGACGATGGAGAACAATTTGACAGTTCATCTTCTGTGCATCTAAATTCTGCTTTTATAAAACTGCTTTGGTTATAGAATGAAGCAAGATTTGGATGTGTTAATTAGAATAGATATTTTCACTCATTCTCCATTTATTCAGGCAAGGAGAATAGTAAAAAAAAATGGCTTTAGAAAAAGGTAAACCTGATTTCATAGCTGGTTATTTATCTTTGGCTAAATTGTGCATCTTTTTGAGCTTCAGTTTTCTCATCTATGATGCTTATTTCATGGAGCTGTTATGAAGTTAAAATGAGAGAATGCACGTAAAATTCTCAATCCATATAAAAGCTATCTACTTGGCTAATGTTAAAAAACAAAATCTCTCACTGCTGCCAAGAACTGACTTTCCTAATGAATGCCTTATCATGGTCTTTCTGCAGCATTAGATGTTGTCCTAGCAACCATTCAACCACAATGGCATGCTTATTAAAAGGCTCTTCCCACTTTCAGGAGGATCTAGTGTTTTTTTTTTCTGGGAGACATGGGTAGGAAGTTTGCAGTTTTTGCATAGGAGTTAAGATAATTTCAAATTATATGTTTTATTGGAGTTAGCATTGTATACATAATGCCAGTAGACTTAATATAGTAGGCAAATGGGTTAAAAGGTTGTTCAAGTTTTATTTAGGGAGTATGAAGATGACAAACACATGGTAAGAAATATGGAGGTGAACTGCTATTTTCCATAGTACTGTAAGTTCTAGCCAGAGCAATCAGACAACAGAAAGAAATTAAAAACATCAAGATCAGCAAGGAAGAAGTAAAACTTGCAATGTTTGCAGATGACATGGTACTTCAATATAGAAAATCTGAAAGACTCCACTAAAAAATCGCTACAGTTGATATACAAATTCAGTAAAGTCATAGGATACAGAATCGATGAACGGATATCATTTGCATTTCTATACACCATTAATGCAACAACAGAAAGAGAAATAAAGGACTCATCCCATTTACAGTTGCACCTAGGAATAAACGTAACCAAGAGGTGAGAGACCCTACCCTGAAAATTGTAAGTTTCTGATGACAGAAACTGAAGATGACACAGAGAAATGGAAAGACATTCCATGTTCATGGATTGTTAGGACAGATGTTTAAAATCTCTATACTACCCAAGCAATCTATACCTTTAATGTAACCCCTATCAAAATTCCAATAGGTTCCATACCACCAAAGAGCCTGAATAGCAAAAGCAACCTTGAAAAAGTAAGCAAAGCTGGAGGCATCACTATTCTGAACTTTAACTTACATTACAAAGCTGTAGTGATCAAAACAGTATGGTACTGGCACAAAAGTAGTCATATAGAGACATGGAACAGAACAGAAAACCCAGAAGTGAACCCACAACTACGTGTGGTTAATTAATCCTTGAGAAAGCAGGAAAAAATGTCCAATGGGGTGGGGGAGAACCGAACTATCTCTTTAACAAATGGTTCTGGGTAAGCTAGTCAACCACATGCAGAAGAATGAAAGTGGACCACTTTCTTACACCATACACAAAAATAAACTCAAAACAGATTAAAGATCTAAATGTGAGACATGAAACCATTAAACTCCTAGAAGAGAGCTCAGGCAGTAACCTCTTTGACATCAGCTGTAGCAACTTCTTCCTATATATGTCTCCTGAAGCAAGAGAAATTAAAGCAAAAATAAGCTTTTGGGACTTCATCAAAATAAACAGCTTCTGCACAGTGAAGGAAACAATCAACAAAACTAAAACACAACCTACTGAATGCGGAAGATATTTGCAATTGACATATCTGATAAAGGGTTAGTATTCAAAATATATAAAGAACTTATAAAACTCAACACCCAAAAAACAAATAGTCCAATTTAAAAATGGGCAGAAGACATGGATAGACATTTTTTTCCAAAGAAGACATACAGATGTTTAACAGACACATGAAAAGATCCTCAACATCACTTCTCATCAGGGAACCACAAATCAAAACTACAGTGAGATGTCACTTCATACCTGTCAGAAGGGCTAAAATCAAGAATACAAGAAACAACAGATGTTAAGAAGCGTATGGAAAGGGGAACTCTCCTGCACCATTGGTGGGAACGCAAACTGATGCAGCCCCTGTAGAGAACAGTATAAAGTTCCCTAAAAAGTTAAAAGTAGAACTATCCTATGATCCAGGAATTGCACTAGTAGGTATTTTTTTTTAAGATTTTATTTGTTTATTTGACAGACAGAGATCAGAAGCAGGCAGAGAGGCAGGCAGAGAGAGAGGAAGGGAAGCAGGCTCCCTGCTGAGCAGAGAGCTCTATGTGGGGCTCAGTCCCAGGACCCTGGGATCATGACCTGAGCTGAAGGCAGAGGCTTTAACCCACTGAGCCACCCAGGCACCTCTGCACTAGTAGGTATTTACCCAAAGAATAAAAAAATACTAATTCGAATACAGCTCAGTGTTATAGTAGCCTTATCTATATACAGTAGCTAAGTTATGGATTCAACTCAAGTGTCCATGGACTGATGAATGGATAAAGAAGATAGTGTGTGTGTGTGTGTGTGTGTGTGTGTGTGTACACAACGGAATACTACTTAGCCATAAAAAAGAATGAAATCCTGCCATTTGAAACGACATGGATGGAGCTAGAGGGTATAATGCTAAGGGAAATAAGTCAGTCAGAGAATGACAATATACCACCTAATTCCAAATGAGCAGAAAGGGAAAGAAAAAGAGAGAGTCAAACCAAGAAACAGACTCTTAACTCTAGAGAACAAACATATGGCTACCAGATGGGAGGGGTGGAGGGCTCAGTTAACTAGGAGATGGGGATGAAGGAGAGCACTTCCTGTGAGGAGCACTGGGTATTGTATGGAAGTATGGAATCGCTATATATTGTACACCTGAGACTAATATTATACTGTATGGAATTGAAATGTGAACAAAAACTTAAAAACAATATGGAGGTGATATACATGGCATAGGGAATTATTTATTTCTGCCCAAGGAAACATGAAGATTAATGCTGACAGCTATAAAGATAAAACATAAAGCAACAACAACACATTAAAAAAGAAAAATCAGAAAAACTTTGAAAGGCAATGGATTCAACAATTATCCAGAAAATAAATATGACAAAAACTATCCTTGATCAGGCATCCTATACATTTACAGTCTTGTTTTAAAAGAAGCTTCCTCGTTCAATCTGCTAATTTTTTAACTTAAGTGTATGAAGTCATTTTTAAACTTCAAGCTCTGCCGAGTAATCTCTAGAAAACCCACTTACACTCCAAATGACCAATGATGTCATTTGGGTACACTGCCGAACTGCACTTGTGTCATCTTTGTGTGTGGTTCTAATCCTAAAACGTGGACTCCCAGCTTATGGTGGAGAGTTTTTCTGTATTTTTGTATTTTGCCCATCTACTCACTGATCCATTTTGCCGTGCATCTGTCTCTTCATCCATCTATGTTTTGCTGTGACGTCAGCAAGAGGGCCTTGGCCAGGAAGTGGCATCCGTCCCTTGCACTCCCTAGCGTGTTGGCGAGGATGACTACTGGGGCTGCCCACAAATGCCCAGGTGGCTGGGAGAGCTCATCAGCCAGGTGCCCTGTAAGGGAAAGAAGCAGATTTAATGAGGTGCTAGCAGTCCCTGTCACAATTCTTACTTCTCAGCGTATTGTGAGGATTACAAATCTGTGAAATGCTTAGTAAATAAGGCACCTAGAACAGTTCCTGGCAATTGTTATCATTATTCATTCATTCAACAGACATGAATTAAGTGCTGGTTTCGGGGATAACTGTGAACTGTGAAAGTCCTGCTGTAAAAATCCCGATGACATAATATATCATCAGTTTTCTTCAAAGTTTTGGATTAAGTTGGGATACACTTTGATGAGAATTTGGGGGAATTACTAAGAACTTCACTTGAATATTGGAGCTGAGAGCCAAAGATGTTTTGTTTACTTAGTGGTCGTCCCCTTTTTCTGAGATTCAGAATTAACAGCTCCCGTGTCTGTGTGTATCTATTTATTCAACAGAGCCTCCCAGTCCTGACTTGTATCCCCTTTGCCTTACAACAGTGCGGTCGTCCTCTGGTTAGAGTGGAGACTCTGTGACATGAAAGAGAACCCAAGCCTTGCCCGTGATCCTAAGGTGTCGTAAGGTACAGAGAAACCAAGGCCCTCATAGGGGAAAAAAAATCCCCAACATAGAGAGGAAGATCCAAGACGACACCTGCTGTGACAGAACCAAGCGGGGGGATGTTGAGTGCTGCCGTGTGATACCTGCACAGAGCAGGCCTCCCTAAATTCTGTTCTGCCGTGCTGTGTTGTCAGTCAGGATTCTGACAGCAAAGGTTTGATTTTCCAAGACTCCAAAAGTTCTTTTGGAATGAATAAAAAGGTGAATGGGCAGGTAGAAATGTAGTGTCCTTGTTATTAATAGTAGGCAGCAGAATTTTGAAAGTTTTTGGTTCCCGAAGATACAGTTTGTGAGTGTAGCCATAACAAAGCCCCACTGGATGGGAAGTTGAAATAACAGAAACTTATTTCCTTACAATTCTGGAGGCTGGACAGCCGAGATCAAGGAGGCAAGGGCTAGTTTTCTCAGAGGCCTTTGCCCTCAGCTTGTTGACGCCTGTCTTCTCCGCTTGTGCACACAGGTCTTCCCTGTGTCCTGATCTCTTTTTATCGGGACACAGTCATATAGGATTAGATAGGGACCACCCTAATGACCTCATTTTAACTTACCTTTCTAACGATGCTGTCTCCAAATGCAGTCACACTGTGAAGGGCTAGGACTTCAAGGTCTGAATTTCGTGGGGACACAAGTCACACTATGACACTCAGATATGCCAAGTACCGGCAGACAGGGGCGACAAGTTTGGCCACACAGTAACTGAGGGAGTGTCAGCTACTCGTCTGCGCCACTAGACGTGTCGTTTCTTAGCTCTGAACATCGTGAAATGGGTGCTCAAGGTTATCCATTTTTTATTTCTTTTATAGTCCAAGAAAATCCAAAAGTAAGCATGTTTATGGGAATTGCTCAAAATTGAAATGTTAGCACCTATAATGCAATTGATATTTATAGGAGGGTTGGGTAAAGTTCAAAAGTCAGCATGTGAGATGAAATACACAATAAATAAACACGCCCAAGTGCTTTAAAATCCCTTAAATTACTCTGACGCCAGTGCGTCCTGGTCATTTGAAAGTCCAAAAGCCAAGAGTTAGCTTTTTTAAAAATCTCTCTTTGCATTTAGGCCGGGGTCTCTATTCCCAAGGTCATGATGGCCTGTGATTTGTTTATTTCACTGATTTTGTTTTATTTATTTTAAGCTAAATATGTATATTCCAATTTTTATAAGTTATATGTGTATCTAGTTTGTCTTTACTATAATTTGAAGATTTTAGGATGTTGTCCAGTTAAGATCAAAGTATTTGGGTGAACCTTTTTTTTTTCCAATAAAGAACACTAAATTTTACATGCCAGGTGGGAAATTTGCCAGACATAATATTAAATGCTCTTGTAATTTGTTATCTTGATATACAAATAAGTGTATATGTATAAATTTTACATTTCCTTTATTTTATTTGAGTATAGTTGATGCACACTGTTACATCAGTTTCAGTGTATACATTTTCAAATATAACAGATTAAAATAGCATTAATAACACTGGCGTAGGGGCGCCTGGGTGGCTCCGTGGGTTAAGCCTCTGCCTTCGGCTCAGGTCATGATCTCAGGGTCCTGGGATCGAGCCCCACATCGGGCTCTCTGCTCGGCGGGGAGCCTGCTTCCTCCTCTCTCTCCACCTGCCTCTCTGCCAGCTTGTGCTCTCTGTCTGTCAAATAAATAAATAAAATCTTTAAAAAAAAAAAGTAACACTGGCGTAGTTTTCATTCTCTGCTTCTCTACGTTTTCACTGTGATCATTGCAGGAAGTGCCGGACTCTGAAGCTCACCAGTGGTATCAGAGACAACGGCACCCTTCAGAGTTCAACGCGCCCGTTTCCATAATCCTTCACTTTCAGTCTCACAACTGCGACCTGTACTGGAGCGCTCACCGAGGCTTCTGGAAGTTTTGAGCCATGTATGCGTGCATGTGCTGTGCTCCTGTGTGCAGGCGTGCACACGCACTCTCCCTTCCCACACACTCCGGTTTTATTGAAATAAACTTTCCAGCATCTCATCCACTCAAAAAGTAAGCACACATCTGAGGTGGGAGGGAAAAGAAAAAAAAGTCTCCTTAGAATGAAGAGAATAAAAGTTACACAACTAAATATACTGCTTTTTTTTTTCCTCAAAGGAGAGGTGAGTGGGTTAGCTGGATGGCTCAGTCAGTTGAGCGCCCAACTCTTGATTTCGGCTCAGGTTGTGATCTCAGGGTGATGAGACTGAGCTGCACGTTGGGCTCCACGCTCAGCACGGAGTTTGCTTGAAATTTTCTCTCTTCCTCTCTCCCTGCCCTCCCTGTGTTCTTGCTTGTATGTTCTCTCTCTCTCTCTCTCAAATACATAATTTTTTTTCAGATTTTGTTTATTTGACAGAGAGAGACACAGTGAGAGAGGGAACACAATAAATAAAATCTTAAAAAAAATGGGGGAGGCGAATGAATCGCTGTCATCTAAGCAACTGAGTGTAAAATGAGGTTGTATTTAGGGTAACTTCAGTAAAATGCAGGTCAGAAAGAAGTTACAGCCAACGATGCAAAATGAAAGAGACAACATCAAGAACAGACATATTAGCAGGAGAGTAACAAAAGAGAATTAATTTCTGCATGTATAACATTTTCTGTCATCTTTTCTGACAAAAAAAAAAAGGAAAGATATTAGGGCTTTAATGACTCGCAGATATTTTCCCAGATGTCCTTTCAAAAGGATCAAAGTAACAAATGTCTACACTTTTTTTTTTTAATTTTAAGGTCAGTTCTTTTTTTTTTTTTAAGGTTTTATTTATTTGGAAGAGAGAGAACAAGCAGGGAAGAAGGACAGAGGGAGAGGGAGAAGCAGGCTCCCAACTGGGCAGGGAGCCCAATGTGGGGCTTGATCCCAGGACCCTAGGATCACGACTTGAGCCAACTGACCTGAGCAGAAGGCATCTACTTAAATGACTGAGCCACCCAGGTGCCCTTATGCTTTTCTAAGTTCCAAAAGTATAGAAAATAAAAGGAAATACTAAAAATTTCCATTTTCCCACCTGATCCCATTCTTTAGAGATAATCACGAGTTGGTATGTACATTCAATACGAATGCATATACATAGTTACATACATACATAACTAAATGGGTTAATGATAATACTGGTAATACTACTAATAATATGTGCTATTGTGCAACTTGAAGTTTTTATTTAAAAAATGGACAGTATCTTTTTTCATGTGAGCCCTGTGGAATCACAGCAGTTAGCAGTTACTAACCAATTGAATGGATGAGTGACAGCCAGTCCCAAATGAGTGAATGTTTAGATTGTTTCCACTTTTTTCTTTTAAATTGTCACTGCAATGACCATCCATGGACATACGTCTTTCAGCATTTATGTGAGAATTTCTGTATGTGCTTTTAAAATATTGATAAGTTTTGCCAAAATACCTTAAAAAATGAGTCAGTTTACTCCAATTAGATGTTTATCATAATGCAAATGTTCTCATATACTCTCTCATATGGATTTTAGCAAATGTGTTTCTCCACTATCTTTTGCCCTTTTGATCGTTTGGGTAGCCATCTGGGAGGATTTTAATTTACTTTATTGTTTTTTTGTGTTTTTTTTTACACCATCTCCTTGCATGGAACTCCATATCTGTTTGAAGCTTATGATATGGAAAGGTTCTTTATTGCAAAATGTTGAAGAAGGTTCTTTCTGTTGCCTCTTTAAGAAAGAAGGGCGTTCATGAACTGAGTTGTTTTCTTTGGTTATCCTCGCAGTGCATTAGTTCCTGAATTGCATTCTCCTTCAGAAGTTGTTTTAGGATTCTAAAATTTCACTAGTTTGCAGAAACATATTTATTCATTGTAGTGGTCTTCTTAAAGTTTGTATGAGCTGCTGAACTTTGAGTCCACTGGCCACATTCTTCCACTGACTATTACTCTTTTCTTTAAACTGTAGCGGTGGGAAGCCTGGGTGGCTCAGTCAGTTAAGCAGCTGCCTTCAGCTCAGGTCATGATCCCAGCGTCCTGGGATCGAGTCCCACATCCGGCTCCTTGCTCCTCGGGGAGCCTGCTTCCCCCCACCCCTGTCTCGGCCTGCCTCTCTGCCTGCTTGTACTCTATCTCTCTGACAAATAAATAGATAAAAATCTTTAAAATAAAAAAAAATAAACTGTAGCGGTAATCCATACTGTTAAATAGCTTTCTGGTTTTCAAAGTAAAGATTTCTTTTTCACTCAGGCAAGTTTGGATTTTGCTTGCATCTCCCTCAGTCCTTTCTTTTTAAGTGCAGTTTTTCAGGGAGATATAGGAACAGGAGAGAGAACTTCATCAGGGAGCGGTAGCATGCAACGTGTATGGTTGTTTTCTCTCCCAGATTTTGTAGTTCTACCTCATTCCTTGTTTTCAGTGGGCACTTCCCATGTGATGAGTGAGCATGAAGCTCTATTATCTCTCTTTTTTATTTTACAAGATTTCAGTGTTGAAAAGTAAAATTAAACCCGTATAACAAATACCTGTGTGACCTTTACCTAGATTCCCCAGCTCTTAACATTTTGTTTCCCCTGCTTTAGTGTTCTCTCTCTTCCCTCCTCCCCTCCTTCCTCCCTTCCTGCCCCCTGAGGTTAGACGTGCTGCAGACTGCAGGACCGTTTCGTCCGAAGGGTTACAGTCAATATCTACAAAAAATAAAAGACATTCTTCTACATAGCCACCACACCTATTCGTACCCAAGAAATTTAACACCAATACAATGGTATGTCTTATGTAGTCCATTTGCAAATGTTCCCTCCAGTCATTCCCAAATGTCCTTTATAGTGTATTTTTTTTTAATCTTTTTGATCAAGAACTCAGTCAAGGATCACACATTGCATTTAGTTATCATGCATCTTTAATCTCCTTTACTTTGGAACAATCCCCTCACACATATCCTTTTTGGATTTTTTTCAAAAACATACATTTCAAAGACTCCAGGCCAGTTGCCTGGCAAAATGTACTGCGAGCTGTCTTTGTTTTAATCTTTCCTCATCAGTACATTCAGTTAAACATCATTGTCACCAACACTGCATAGTTTGTAACTGATGATGGTAGCATGAGCCCTGCCTATGGGGATGGCTGCCGGATCCACTTCTGCAGAAAAACGCTCCACCTCTGAAATGTGTGCGAAGATACTTAGTGCAAATATCTTGATTCCTAGCACTCTTTCATCCTATCGCTCTACTGGGGATCTTTAACTGAATTAGTTATTAGATTAGTAGTTTTAAAAATATGATTTTCTTAGTCTATCATTCCTTCCATATTTATCCTATATCATTCTTCTATATAGAAGAGCTCTTCCTCACTTCCCACCCCTGTATTTTGAGTATCTTTATAAATTCATTGATTCTTTCTTTATTCAATTTATTATAACCCATTGCCATCATTATTCCTTTTTATGTTTATGTTTTCCCAAACTTGGCCAATGTGACCCCATGTGTCTTTTTGCATAGTCTTGCTTTCTGGCACACACAAGATATTCTGAGATCACACAAAAGATGTTCTGGGATCATATTGTACTTCCTCTCTCAGACCTGGTATTAGGAGTCCTGTTTCATCTCTGTGGGAAGTTATATTCTGAAACCAACATTTGGGTATTAAGTGGGCTCCTTGCTGTCAAAATTCTGATCTTCCTTGGGCTCTGCAGTAAACTAATACTGATAATAATCTATCAGTAATGGAAAAAAATATGTAAAGATACGTACACACACTACTCATAGAAGCGTTGTTTGTAACTTCAAATAAAAAATAGAATCAACCCAGATGTCCATCAGTAGGTTATTGATTGAATAAAACTGATTTAACCATATGTGAGATCACCATGTAGTTATGAAAAAGAATAAGGAAAATCTCACTATACTACCATGTAATAAGTTCTAGGGTGAATTATTATGCGACAAAAGACCTTTCACAAAAACTACGTAATAGGGGCGCCTGGGTGGCTCAGTGGGTTAAAGCCTCTGCCTTCGGCTCAGGTCATGATCCCAGGGTCCTGGGATCGAGCCCCACATCGGGCGCTCTGCTCAGCAGGGAGCCTGCTTCCTCCTCTCTCTCTGCCTGCCTATCTGCCTACTTGTGATTTCTGTCTGTCAAATAAATAAAATCTTAAAAAAAAAAACTACGTAATATGTTATGATTTATTGAAGAAAGGGTCTTAAAATACACACACACATACATTTTAGCTTATGTTAAAAATAAGTCATCCAACCTCACACCTGTGGGAATGGCTGTCATGAAAAAGACATGAAATAACAAGTGTTGGAGAGAATGTGAGAAAAAGAAATCCTTGTGCACCATTGGTGAGAATGCAAAATGGTGTAGACACTCTGGAAAACAGTATGGAAGATCCTCAGAAAATTTAAAACTGAACTGACATTTGATCCAACAATTTCACTTCTGGGCTGTATCTGAAATGAAAATACTAACTAGAAAATATATTTGTACCCCAATTTCTTGGCTGCACTTATGTGTTGTTGATGGATGAATGGATAAATAAGACATAGTACACATATGCAGTGGAAGATTATTCGGCCATTAAAAACAAAGAAATCCTGCCATTTGTGACAACATAAATGGACCTCAAAGACACTATGCTAAGTGAAATAAGTCAGACACTGTTCCATTAGCTGGTGCCAGCCTCTCCCACCGGCGATCTGCAAGTTTCTTCACCAACAGTATTTGTGAAGCCTTTGAAATATAGTCAAAGTTATTGATGTAAAGAGGCATAGTTTCAATACGTGCTTATTTTATTATAATTAGAATTCATCAACTTTTCATATTTTAGTATTCATTTGTACATATTTTGTCTTTCATACATGTTTTTCTGTCAGATTTTTATTTTTTTATTTTTATTTTTTTTAAAGATTTTATTTATTTATTTGACAGAGATCACAGGTAGGCAGAGAGGCAGGCAGAGAGAGAGGAAGGGAAGAGGCTCCCCGCTGAGCAGAGAGCCGGATTCGGGGCTGGATCCCTGGGCCCCGGGGTCAGGACCTGAGCTGAAGGCAGAGGCTTTAACCCACTGAGCCACCCAGGGGCCCCTCTGTCAGATTTTTAAACTTTTTTTCAGTTTTTAAGATTTTCCTGTGTCCTAAGTTGAAAATATTTTCTCCCACTTTGTCACTTGTCTTTGCCTTGTTTTCTTTTGAAGTTCTTTCCCCATGTTTTTGTTTTGTTTTTAATTCCAGTGTAGTTAACATAGTGTTATATTGGTTTCAGGTGTACAAGTTAGTGATTCAGCAACTTTATACTTTATCCATTGCTCATCACAATAAGTGTCCTCTTAATCCCCTTCGCCTATTTCTTTTCTTTTTTTTTTCCCCCTTCACCTATTTCACTCATCTCCCCACCCCCTCCCCTCAGGAAAACCCTCTATTTGTTCTCTGTAGTTAAGAGTCTGGTTTGTTTTCGTTTTGTTGGTCTTTGCCTTTGTTCTGTTTGCCATGGAAAGACTATTTTTTATTTTGATGTGGTTAAATGTATTAATATTTTATTGCATCATGATTTTGAGTCATGGTTTTTAAGGCTGTGAGTAGATTCAGGTTACAGAATGCATACCTATTTTCTTCTAGGACTGTTAGTTTGGTTAGACTATAAGTATGCTCTGTGTGTGTATAGTGTCAGTATGGATGCAATGCTATCATTTTTTTGTCCTAACAGATTCACTCCTAGGTTACGGCCCCCTCCCCTCCATCCCATGGAAACAATAAAAATCAGTGTATTGAAAAAAATTATATTTCCCAAAACATTCCCTTATTTTAGATTCTTTCTACTTGAAGTAGGGCCAGATCAGCATCCTTGTGTGTGCATGTCTCCTTCAGCCCATTTTCTTTTTTAACTTTGGTATATTTCAAAAAAGATGGTGTGCTAGATTATAAAACCAGGAAAAGCAAAGTGGTTCATCAAGTCTTCATTGACTTAAAACCTGTTTTCCATTTCTGGCTTCACTTTGTGCTGCTCCAGACATTTTATAGGTTTACAAATTACTCAGCACAGTCTAGGCTTATAGATGTCACATGCCCTTGGGCACACAGAGTATTACTATTTGTATGTTAATTCCAGGCTCTGCCCTTTGAAGTATAATTGATGCCACATCTGATAAGGGTAGTTTGTGAATGTCTGACACAAACAACTGGCTATGTGTTCTCTCTCTCTATGCATTTGTATAATGTGCTTTCTTTATAGTCAACAGAACCCATTAAGAGCTTACATGACAGATTAAATCTTTCCCCTGTCCACTTCTGAGTACACCCATTCTCCTTCACAGCCTGTGGAGCTAGTCTGATGGAACGCCTTCCTGGGTGGTTGTGGGAATGTGACCCAGACAGTAGTCTTGGTTCTTCTAGACCCCAAGGCCTGCATGGATGGGGCACCCTTGTCGGGAAAGTCACAGAGTCGAAGGTGCATGTCTATCTGGGATACATCAATAACCTACTGGAGCAGAGGCTGAGGAGGGTTTAGGAGGGAGCACAGAATGCCTTTGTGAGCAGAAAGGAGGATTTCAGTGGGCGAGGAATGGTTGGGACCAAGAGGCCAGAGGTCAAATGCCCTCCCAGCTCTTGATCTTGGTGGACATTCTCAACTTGACTTCACATTAGGAGTCACAGGGGAGATGATTTGAAATGCAGATTGCCAGGACATGCCACTCCAGATTCTTATTCCATAGGTCTAAGATGGGGTGTGAAAATCTGTTCTTGTTGGTACCGCAGGTGATTTTTCTGTAGACTTTGACCTGGATAGAAGCCCACTACCTGTGTAGAATCTCCTGTGTCATCTTGGCAAATTAATTTAATCTTCCTAAACACTAAGTGACTCTGTTAAAATACTGGACCTAATATTTGAAAAAGGGTTAGTAAAAAGTATTAGGTGAGATTAAATGTGTTGATGTTTATGAAAGGGATTTGTGAAACACTGACCCTTGTGCCATACAAATATTTGTTATTCTGGCTCAGCCACTTAGTAGCTATGTATGACCTTTGGCAATGACTTAACTTTCTTCACACTCATCTATAAAATGAGGATATTAATAGAACCTATCTCACTGTGGCAGTGCACAAAGTAAAATGAGAAAATACTGAGAACACTGCCCAGCATATAGACAATTAAGAAATGCTAGATATTACTGCTATTATATTTCTTTCATTAAGTGTTCATAATTTATGCTTTGAATAGCTACTGTGTGCCATGGGCGACCATGAATGAGTAGGATGACCACAGGATTTGTCTTTCAGACTGGGAGACATTTGATGGTTAAAAGGGGCCAACAAGTGTCAACTCAACAGTCCTGAATAGACCAGCGTGCGTGTGACCTAACCAAAATGAACCAAAGATGAGAAGGTTCGTGAAGGTGGCTGCTACTAACAGTTCTCATCATCTCTACCCTTACAGAGCTTTGAGCCTCCTCTAAATAAATGTTGACAAATATGTAGGAGTTATTAGCTTGATGTAATGCCAAAATGGGAGCCCTTCTGGGGAGCCCCATCTGTACTCGACTCTGCCTACCAGTATCCTACCCCCAGCCACAATGAATCCTGGCTCTTCTTCTTCCCAACTCCCTCGGTCCCTCAACCCCAGTTTTGCTCATCTTGTTCTCTCTGGCCAGAATGTTTTCTCTCATTTGTGAGTTTTATGAGTTTGTTGGATAGGGCTGTTAAAACAAAAGACCACAAACGCAGAGGCCTAAAACACATTTATTGCTCATAGTTTTAGAGGCCAAAAAGCTGAAATCAATTCAGCAGGTCCTGCTTCCTCAGAAGGCTCTAGGGAAGAATGCTTCTTCCTCTTCCACCTTCTGGTGGCTCCTAGATCTCCTGGCTTGTGGAGGCATCACTCGGATCTCAGCTTCCATTTTCATGTGACATTTTCCTCCGGGTGACTAACGTCTTCTCTTCTTCTTACAAAGACACCAGCTCATGGATTTAGGTAGGCCCTAGATCCAGGATGATTTCATCTTGAGATCCTACCTATTACATCTACAAACACCCTATTTTCTTTCTCTTCTTTTTTTAAAAAAATATTTCATTTATTTATTTGAGAGACAGAGATCACAAGTAGGCAGAGAAGCAGGCAGAGAGAGAGGAGGAAGCAGGCTCCCCACTGAGCAGAGAGCCCTATGCGGGGCTCAATCCCAGGACCCCGGGATCATGACCTGAGCTGAAGGAAGAAGCTTAACCCACTGAGCCACCCAGGTGCCCCTACAAACACCCTATTTTCAAGTAAGTTCACATTCTGGATGGACATGGATTTTGAGTAGACACCATTCAACCCACTATCCTTCCTTTACTTGGAAGAAGGTTAAAATGAAAGAGAAGAAAGAGATTCCTTTTAAATCCGGACACTGGGGGCACCTGGGTGGCTCAGTCCGTTAAGCTTCTACCTGCACCTCAGGTCATAATTCCAGGGTCATGGGACTGAGCTCCACATAGGACTCCCTGCTCAGTGGGGTATCTACTTCTCTGTCTCCTCCCTGTTTTTGCTTTCTCTCGTTATCTTTGTCTCTCTTAATTAAATAAGTAAATAACAATCTTTTAAAAAATAAAGAAATAAATCAGGACACTGTACTAGGCCCAGTCTTTCTGGAGCCAAGCTTTTGTCTTGATGGGTTGAAGCGTGAGTCCTCATTCTCTCAGAAACTCATTTATAAATGAACTCCCACCTTGCCTTTCTTTTCTCTCTACCAGGCAGAGGAAGTTACTTGAGTTACTGTAGACACAAGTAAAATGTATTATCTGTACATCTATGGCTTGCCCTGTCACCTGTGGGTTTTCATTAGCTTTTATTAGAGCAGAATGCAAACACTGTCCCTAAGCTTTGAGGTACTTTCTCATAGTCCCCAAATACCACCCACCAAACAATGGATTTTTATAAATTTCTTCAGCTGATTTATCCCAGGAGGAGACTGAACGTGTGCCAGCTGAGCTTTTATTCTATAAGTATGCCCGCAAAATGTACATTATGAAAATGTAAAAAAAAAAAATCACCAATCTGAAAGGAAGTTCATCATAAGTAAGTTCTGCTAGATAAATTTAGAAAAGTGGCTTTTATCCAAGACAATATTTACCAGTTTTTTCACAGTAAAGGTTCAAAGCTAGAGTCCCTGTCCCCACAGCACATCTCTCTCATTTACCTGCAGCTGAACCTGTGGCCCTTTGAGGAGAGCTGGCCTCACTCACCTGCGAGAGCTTTGACCCTTGGGAATGTACCTGGGATGGCAGTGGTCTCGACACATCGTTTCTCCTGAATAAATGATTACAGAAAAGAATTAGTCAGGACCAGCAGTTGAAATGGAAGAAATGAATACCATTTATCCTTTCTTGTAGTCTGATGTCAGAGTCTAGGAATTTGTCCCAATTTACAGAGACTTTCCATGCCTTTCTGCGAGCTGATGTCTAGAGGGCAACTCGTGCAGACATCTGAGAGAGTCCAGGTGTGGAGGAGGAGAGCAGCTTCATGTTTTATTTATCTGGAGTAAAAGAATTGTTGCACATGACACAAAATACCCAGATTATGAAACAGGAGCTGACATAAGTAACAATGTGTTGTATTTATATATAAAATTTAAACCTAAAGCTGGAAACTTAAAGAATTTACAGCCAAGTTGTGAAACTGTTCATCTCTGTGTCAGTTTTAAAAGGATGTATTGAAGTGCCTGTCTTCTCTCCTTTCTTCTTTGCCATAGAAGAGCTTGAATATTGTCTTCCCCTTCCTGTCCTACTCTGTGGGTATCCTACCTTACCACACCCTAGTTAAGCTCCCTGCAGCGGTGAAGGGACATGGGAGCCATCAGATTTACTGGATGGCTCCCAGTTATGAGGATGGCACATGGCTACATTATCTTGCACAATAGTAGGGAGAAACGGTAATACCTGAGGGTAAGTGGTGCCTGATCATTTTTCTCCCTTCCAGAGTTAACACACATTTCTTTTCTTAAAGCTCTGGGTCAGGTGTGTGACTCCATGGCCTTTTCTTCCCCTGGGAGAGATTCGTTTTTGTTTGTGTTTCTTTGTTTGTTTCTAGAGGGGGAGAGAGATCTTTTAAAATGATCCAAGGTTCAAATCATCACTCTAGTTTTCCACTGGTTTGAAATAAGCATTTATTATGTCGTCTTATAATAACTTCTTTCAAAGACATGAAGTGAAACAAGCTTATTCTCATGGGGAGCACTGAGTAATGCACAAACTTGTTGAACCATGACATTGTGCACCTGAAACTAACGTGACACTGTGTGTTAACTACACTGGAATGAACACAAACACAACACAACACAACACAACACAGCCAGATTTACACTGTTCCAGGCTGGCTACGGACTCACTGCAACCTTGAGTCAATCAGTCTATTTTTTGTGCTTACTTGGTTAGTCCTTGGTCACCAGCACTGGGCTGTCACCCACTCAAGGACATACCTAATTCCTTTTTGTTCTGAATGAGCCTGGCTCTTGGGTTCACTCAGGAGAAATCATGGATTAGAAATACAGCATAGGGGGTATACTGAGGTCGAAAGTAGTTCGGTGCAGATGAAACAGTCCTACAGCCTTTCCTCACTGCTATCCTCTGTATTCTTTTTTTTTTTTTTTAAATATTTTATTTATTTATTTGACAGACAGAGATCACAAGCAGGCAGAGAGGCAGGCAGAGAGAGAGGAGGAAGCAGGCTCCCTGCTGAGCAGAGAGCCCGATGCGGGGCTCAATCCCTAGACCCTGGGATCATGACCTGAGCCGAAGGCAGAGGCTTTAACTCACTGAGCCAATCAGGCGCCCCTCTTCTGTATTCTTTATCTGAAATTTTTATGTCTTTCCTTTAGGAAGTCCTACTAGTTCACAGAGTCTGGGGCACACTCAGTTCTGAAATGAGTCGTCTTTACCGGCCTAGAAGGTAGCAGAAACAGTCTGAACAGCTAAGCCATCTCTGGAGATAAGGCTTTGGCATATATTTTGGTGGATTTTGTTCCCCAAAGTAAAAATTACCATTTTTCTCTGGTATGTATGGACTAAGTATGTATGTATGTAAGGATGTAAGGACTAAGTTAGACAAAGGATCTCTTAACCAGTAAGAGTGATCAAAGATTAAAAGAAAAAAAAAAAAGCATAGGGCAGATGGGTAAAGTGGGGTGGGAAGGGGAGGGAGACAGAGAGAAGAGGATGGGGAGAAGAGGGGAGAGCATCCAAAGACCATTGGATTCTTTTAGAAAGTGAAAGTATATGAGGGATGAAGAGAAGGAAACCAGAAACAAGTTGGAGAATAAAAATGGTGGCTGACTGTTTTTGTTTTGTTTTGTTTCATTTTATTTTTTTAAGGGGCTAGCAATAAATAGATGCCAAAAAAGGATATGAAGATGTTTTTATCCTTATCAGGTTGTTTTTTTTTTTTTCTGAAATGACCTCATTGATACCGAATATCTTCTCTCCATATTATAAACAAAATCTTTTTGGCAATAATAAATTTGCCATTGAGTTTGGGGAAAAGGGAAAACTCAGTGAGAGAGAGATGCCATTTGGACAGAGTTTAGGATGACAGTTTGCATCCTTCCTATTTTTTTTCCTAGGGTCATATCAAGTGGTTCTATCAATTTCTTTAGGAGAAAGGTATAATATAAAATGGATTCTTGTCCAAGATTCATCTCTGTTTGCCATACATGCTTGGGAAGGAAGTGTGTTTGTTAGCCCTGCACCCCAAACTCCCCCCATGAATATGATAAAGGATATGAACTGACTTGTAAACGTTAATTTAATTCTGTTGGCAAAATCCGTGTATATATTTTAACTGTAATATTTATCTTAACTAGTAATGGAATATTTAATGAAACAACACTGGGAAACACTTTGTGTAAAGTTTACAATATAAAACATGGTGTAACTTGGTTTAGTGGGTGTAGGACTGGTTACCTGTTGCCTGTGTATCTAGGAGGGGGCATGCATGGACGAGTGGAACCCCAGACCTGGCCTTGTGCACACAGTGGTCACATCCTCCTGTAATAAATTATTTGCCACAAGGCAACTGGGTAATGAAAGACATCCATTCCTGTTTTGTCCCCTTCTCCTCCAGTTGGCGTGGCTCCTAATGAGCAGCAAAATGGTCCCAGGCCCAAGGTGGGAGGGAAGTGGATGGCGATGCGGTTCAGACCCACACTGGCTAATTAGTGTGAGGCTAATTGACCTTTCATAGGAATTGCATTCCTCAGCCTTCAGCAACCAGAGAAGAGACCTTTCAGTCTCTTTATCTAAGAGTCATATCTTTGATTATAATGAAAACCAGCCATAAGAAATGTGAAATAAATTCAAAGCATAAATCACAAAATATCCGTCTTTTATAAGTCTAAGAAAAAATAATGAAAGCTCAAGTTTTTTATTCTCATCCAATTAATATAAATTGGCATTTAGTGCTCACTGAAGACAATGGAGGGGATTGGAGTTCAAGAGAAACAAACCCATGGGAACAATTCCTTTCTGGTTATTCTGACTCCCCTCTGAACATCTCTGGGCTCAGGCTGCTTTCTCTGAATTGTTGCATTGTTAACTGTAACCATACAAAACATTTCCCAGCCATTATGTCTAAAAATATCTTTAAATAACTTCCTAAATAATTGCCAGTTTGTCTTTCTCTGACATAGAAAATACATTATTAAAAACTCATACAGAAACATGTTTGTTAAAAGTTATTGTCAGAAGAAGCAACTAATAAACGTTCAGAATTTTTGACAGCAAAAGAAAGAAAAGAAAATGAAAGTTGTTTTAAAAAAGTGTTTCTTTCTTATTTAGATAATTTACGTTAAATTATCTAGGAAAGATCTCCTAATGTCAAAGTGATTTTTAAAATTAAATCTGATAACATCATTGCCTATTAAAGTAGGAAACCTTTTATCTGGTAATTCTTGGCTGATCATTTTATTGCTTTTCTGGGGGGGAAAATGTGTGTTATTAAAAATTCAAATGAAAACCAGAGGTTTTTTGAGACCTTTATATGTAAAGGTAGTACACAGTAAGATGTGTGACAATCTTCCCATGGCAATAATCTAAGCATTTTGTAGGACGAAATAAGAGTTCAGCAGTCTGGAGAGAGCTAAAAATGAGTACGATTGAAGGCACCGGAGACGACCTGACCTAATTTCATGAGCACAGGAATGGGTATCGTGTGCATGTTGACGCGTGTGGATGAGTTAGGATGTTTAAATCAACACACTGGCCAGGAGGTTCTGTCCAACATGCCGCTTGTGTCGCGAATTCGGAGAGGTGGAGTGCCCAAAGCAGAGTTACTTGAAAGACCCCTGGGCTTACAGCCAGGACACACAGGCCGCAGAGCGACTCTTTGCTTTCCTAATTATGCGGCAGTTACTCCAGCCGTCGGATGCTTCTCACCTCCGGATCGGCGGCCCCACCGGACGGGAGCTTCGCAGGACCCTTGAGTTTCTCCACAGCCCCAGGTGGAGTGTGTACGTGAGCCGGTCTCTGTAGCCATCCTGGGGCATGGGATTCGTGCTCACCTCCGGCATGTGGCCCTGGTGTCACGCTCCCTTCACACTCTGGGTGCTCGCTGTGCTCTGACCTGGGCTCTGTAACATCATCACCGGCTGCTTTGTTTTCAAGCAGATCCACCCACGCTTTCTTGCTGCCTCCCTTGAGCCAGTTCCCCCAGGGCCATCCTCCACAGCTTTTCCCGTTCCAGGTATCTGGCTTCCCTCCTCTTCAGTCTTCTGCACCTGGGAAGTATGAATGCAATTTCCAAACCCTGCTCTTCCCTGCTTGGCCCCTGGGCCCTCCTCCTCCTCTGTCTGCCCCTTCCGCTCCCCACCTCTCAGCAGCCACGCTGTGGAGCTTGGGGTGTCACAGAAGGGTAATGGGGAGTCCTTGGCCTGGGCTCCTATCTTGGCTTCACACTTAGGAGCTGGGGATGTCGAACCTGCCGTGAACCTCTCTGTGGCTCGCCTTTGTCTTCTGCCGCGTGTGATGGAAGTAAACAGCCAGTGAAATCAAGAGCGGGGTTTGTGCCAGCAAGAGCCACCCCTGGGGATGACAAGAGCCCCTCCCTCGGAGGACTCTGGCAACACGAGACGGCTGAGTGCATCAGAAACCTTGTAACGCAGCCTGGAGGCTAGCTAGAGCTCTAAAACGGTGTGTGCTGATTTCATTTTATTAATATGATTGTTATTTCTATAGTAGATGAAAACTCTTTGTTAATAATGTGCCATTATTGACTTTTTGAATCTCATTATTAATCATCTTAGAGATGGTCTGTCTAGCCCTTCTTTAAGTGTTTGGAAAACATTCCAATAACTTTGCAGTCCCCAGGAATTTTCTTGTTACAGTAACATTACTTGTTTTTATAAGATCTAAAGGTTAAGACTTTGAAAAGCATTAGCAGGTTTTTCAAAAGCATTTCTGGTGTTCTTTCTTTTTCTTTCTTTCTTTCCTTTTTTTTTTTTTTTTAAGATTTTGTTTATTTGTAGAGAGAGAGCATGAGCAGTGGGGAGGGGTGAGAGAAAAACAGACTTTCCACTGAGCAGGGAGCCCAGGACTATCCCCGTGCTATCCCAGGACCCGGAATCATGACCTGGGCCTAAGGCAGACACTTAACCAACTGAGCCACCCAGGCGTCCCTACTTCCCGTGTTCTGATTGGATTGTCAGACTCTGAAATATTTGAATCCTAACTATGTGTCAGCAGAGGAACTCCTTTTTGGAAAAGGAAAAAATACACCAGTGTCTTGTATGTTGTGGAATGCTGGCCAGCTAGGCGAGAGTTGGTTACTGGTTGGCAATCCACTCCGATAGATATTAATACTGGGGCATCACCAAATCAAAGGTACCATAGAGAGAGTGTCCAAGGTACAGATTTCTCGGTCCCTGATGGGGGACTGGCTCCACTGGATGGCATGAGAGCACGTCCAGTTGGACTAATAACTATTTGTTTTGTCCACACTATACAACTCACATCACGAAGTCACTTGTTGAATTAATAAGTTAAAACACAAGTGTAACGTGTTTCCTCTTTGCCAGGCAATATTCTGTTTATTGAGGAAACAAAGACACATAAGACATTGTTTTTGCCCTGAGACAGTTTAAAACCATGCTGGAGAACTCTGCTGTTTTCCCACTGAAAATCTCTGCCTCCCAAAGCTGGGGAATTTTTGGGTAGCTATGAGAACTAAATATTACTTGGGGCTTCAGGGAGGCTGGACAACTGAACTTTATCCAGTCATTATGCCTGGAACGTGTTATTTATGGGGTTTTGAACTGAACCAGTGTGATGGTGCGTTTGTACCATTTGGCAAAGGGACTGCTTCCGAGATCAGCGCGGTTTTTTATGCGAAGTCAGAGAGTTAAGCAGTTAATTGTCTCAGAACCGTGGACGCAGGCTGAGAGAAGTATGTTCCATACGTATCAGTAGAACTACTGAAATCTGCTTGTGGCCTTCCCGTTGCCCTTTCCAGCTCCACCTTGGGCATCCAAAAAAAAAAAAAAATCTTGATTTGAAAGGAAAATCTCTGTTTTGGGATTTCTTCCATGTTCGTCAAATTTTAGCATGCTCCGGGAATTTGCTGAGGTTCTTCATGTGTTTCATGGCATCTGAGCAGACAGGGATTTTTTTTTTTTTTTAATCAGTTTCTAGTTCACAGGAAGCTGGAATGTCGTCGGAGTGGTTATCACATCTCTACCGCCTGCTTGTTCCTTCTGTGTCCATTCTCCAAGCAGGACTGTGTGAGCTTCGGAGGTGTTATCAATGTGCAAGATCAGGGGCCAATCCCGTTGAGTTTTCAGAACTCCCGAATGATGATCCTAACTGCTCAAGTAGACGGTAACTGAGACACTAACTACTGTGTGCGGAGGCACTGCTGCTGGGCGGGGCTCTCCACTCCTTCTGGCTCCTTACATCTTCAAAGTCGTCGTCAGAGTCGGTGCTGTTCTTGCCAATGACAGAGAAAGTAGAGCTTAAGGAGGGAAAAGTCATTCTCCAAAAATCATGCAGCTAATAGATTACATCTGTCTGGCCTTAAATCCCATGCTCTTTCTTCCACAGCCTTCTGGCTCCTCATGGAGCACTTCAGGTACCGAGTTTATGACTATTTGGATGTCTTCCTTCATTCGTTCTTGTCTCTGCCCCCGTCCTTCAATTTTCCCTTTCGCGGACATATGTTCTTTACCTACTGGGTTCAAAGCGCTGTGTGAAGCATTCTGGGAAGTCAGAATGTAAGTGTGACCCAGGTGCTGCTCTCGGGAATTTCTAAATTGAGTCTGAAGATCAGACACACGCACACACACACACACACTCACGCACACAAGTTCTGCCCACGGTCCTACCCCTGCAAGAAGAGCATGGCTGGCAAAGGTTGCTGGCGTTCAGATGAGGAAGGAAGGCATTACTTTTACCTGAAGCACGTTTTTTGAAGTCCTGAACGTCGAGAGAGGAATTTTCTCAGACTGAGTTCTTGAGCCTCCTTGCAAAGAACATGCTACGGATAAATACCTCAGGGGACGGTAGGAGACGCTCTCTCAGCTCCCTCGCCTTGTCGCATGAGCTCCTGCCCACGCAAGCCCGCTCAGGTGGACTCAGATCTTGGTGTTGCTTTATTTGAAATGACTTAGGCTAAAGGCTCTGTATAATTCTGGAGCTGGGCTGAGCGCTGAGGCCTTGGTAGGTAGTGATAGAATGTCCGTTAGTCCAGTTAGAGTGGAAAATAGATACTGTCAGCTGTCACTGCCCAATGAACAGCTACGGAATCTCAGCACCGTGCGTTGGTGACCGTCCCCTCCGGGTCAGCTGGGGGTCTGCGGTGCCAGCCCCTCCAGCTGGAAGGCTCTGCTCACGCCACGGGTGCCTCTGCCCTCGGCCCCCTCCGCGGCTGAGCGCAGGACTGGGCCACGTGCCCACGGGGGGCCAAGGCCGGAGGATGCGGAAACTCCTCGGGGGTGCTCTCGCTGACCACAGCGGCTCGGATACATTTAAAGGCCTTGTTCCACCATAGTGGCCAAAGCCAATCACAGGACTGAGCCCAATCAGGGACAGGAGGAGGAGAGATGGGAGTGGACAGCTTGCATGAAAAACCTCATCTATCACGTATAGGACGCAGGAGAGGAAAGGTGGTAAAATCAGAAGATAGGTGATCTAGAAAGGAGAAAAGTCGAAGCCTGCCTGGAGATGGGAGTGAGATGTCAGACTCTGTGCAATAGTAATAGCGAGATATCTGAAAAGATTATGAAGCACACTCCAGGCACGTGTACATGCTGGATTATAGGGGGAGATGGGAGGTCAGGGAGCAATTGCAAAGCTGTTATAAGGATGAAACCTTAAAACAGGGAGAGGGCAATTGAGAATAAGGGAGCGGAAGATGGGAAGGCTATTTCTGAGTCAGAATTAGTTACTCTTAGCACCTTGCTGGGTGTAAGGGTAGGGTGGGGGAGTCCCACTGAAGCCTTCAGAAGACATAGAAGGGTAATCAGAGTTGTAGGTGGGCAGGGAGGACCTGACCCCTGGATACCACGGGGGAGGGACCGAAATGGGGAACACTGGTGGGGACAGGCTAACGGACAGAGATTGACAACCCAGCAACCGCTGCTGAGTCAGAGCCATCCTGATACACCCAGCGCTGTGAGGACAGGTGGCAGGGACAGCAAGCGTGTCCACGTGACAGAGGTCTGGGGCACGGGACACACAGAAGTGGGATTGAGGCCCGGGGGCATCCTGAGACCTGAGTCCGCAGGAAGTGCTGATGCAGGAAGGACTCCGCGCCTCAGTGCTTGCTGGGGACGGCGGCGGCACACTGCGGGGAGGGTGCGGGCCGGTCAGGACCGCCACGGCATCGCTGGGCGTGCGGGGCGTCGCTTGGGCATGGCTGTGATGAGAGCGTGACTACAGGTGGTTTGCAGAGATTGAAATTCGGGGGTTTAGTGGGAGAACGAGGTCGTGGGTCTGAGGGAGGAGGGCGGAGACCGACGGGTGGTTTTCTATCCAGCACATCCTCTGAGGCGGGGCTTTGGTCTAGCCTAGCTTGAGTCCTAGCAAGTCATCTGCTTCGACCTTTAGTTCTAGTCGGGTCTGCGGCTGCTGCTCAGACACGTCAGTGCGTCGGCACAGAGCCTTTCTGCCCACGTCCGCCGGCCGGAATTGTGCTGTTGGATGGCCGGCCGGGGTGTGCGGCTCGCTTCCCTCCCCGTCGCCGCGGGGCTGTGTTTGCTGGTGACATAGGGTGCGTGTGGCGTCTGCCATCAGCACAGTTATTTTAAACTGTGGAGAAGCTCGGTCGTTGGCCATAACCAACTCTCTGTGCTTTTTAAAATGGAGATGGATGCTGGTACTTATATTTGACGGTTGGGACGACACGTCCCTTCTGAAGTGAATCACTTTTAAAAGAATACTGCTTGTCACCGCGCTCATGTGTGCCCTGGGTACAGTTCTGACCCGCTCGATCTCGCGTTGCTTTGACTGTCACTCTAGTGTTTCTGTCGCCGTGGTCCATTTATGCCCATGTTGTGGTTTGTGGCCCCAGGAATGCGGAGCCCACGTAGACGCGCTCGGGTCCAACTCCATCCACCACACGTGGCTCTTTCCTCAGGTTCCATGACAGTGTGCGACCTTGGGTCTAAACAGGTTTGAGGCTCTTGGGCGTACTCTGGGCCTGAGGACAGGTGAAGCCTTACTTAGCCTTTTAACGCTTGCACTCTCTCGTCTCCTCCTGCCTTGCTCCCACCTAGAGCTGTGACCTGGATCAGCAGAGCATCGTTCACGTGGTGCTGAGACCCTGGAGGGAAGACCAAGAAGGGGAGGCCACTGAACAGGACAGAGCACAGAACGCTACAGTGGGCGCGGAGAGAGAGCCTGAGAGCTTGACGCGCGTGGACCTCAGCAGCTCCGTCCTACCGTCCCCCTCGGGGGGTCTGGCCGTGATCCTGAACAGTGACGACGCCAGGACCCTGCCAGTTGGAAGGCCAGGTAATTGTGCAGACTGTCTACACCAGAGAGCACTGTGTGCGGCAGGCCTCCGCAGGGAAGGGCCTCAGTGTGTGCGTCCTCATTTCACCGTAAGTTCTAGATGCCGAGAAGCAGGCATCATTACAAGGACGGCACTGGACTATAACATTTGAGGTCAATACATTTAGTAAGTGCCATGGAACAGGGCTTTCAGATTAAGAATGAATTTGGGTGTCAGGTCAGGGTAATAGTGTTTTATTTTCTTTAGTTAGTTATTTTGAGGAAGTAGGAGTGTGGGGATGTGACACATTGCGCTGGGGTCAAAGTAGGTCATTAAGGCGCACGTATGTCTCTCTCCACTTTTGCCTTTCTTTTCTGTTTCTTTTTTTTCTTTTTTTTTTTTTTTTTATTTACTTATTTGTCAGAGGGAGAGGGAGAGAGAGCGAGCGAGCACAGGCAGACAGAGTGGCAGGGAGAGGAAGAAGCAGGCTCCCTGCCGAGCAAGGAGCCCGATGTGGGACTCGATCCCAGGACGCTGGGATCATGACCTGAGCCAAGGCAGCTGCTCAACCAACTGAGCCACCCAGGCGTTCCTGTTTCTTATTTTCTTAAAACGCATTTTGGTTTATTCCGCTTCTGATGATGTAGGGAAATGTGAAAAAGCAGAAAGCGAACTTTAGAGGGAATTTTAGTCATTTGCGGGCACTAAAGCAACGCATTGCAATGTCAGATAACACCCTTGGTGTGCAGCGTCCTTCCTTCTCTCCATGTTACCGTGCTTTTCAAAACTGCCTTTATTTAGCAAGGATGGGGATCCCTTTGTTATTTTGCCAATATTAGTGTGTCTCCTTTAGTCTTTTACTTTCCAATCTAAAGAGTCAAAGGTATAACAGGAATTTTTTTGACTGTGTGTAACAGAAAACACAAAATGACAGTAATGACTTTATAAGGCATAAATGTATTTCTCTCCTACATCAATAAGTGAGGATATAGGCTGGGCTTTGATGGCTTTCACAGAGTCCAAGAATTTGGGAACCAGCAAGATGGAGGCCAAAAATATATGAAATATCCCTTGCTGATTTCATTAAGTAAAGTTTAATAAAGTTTAAAAAAATCATAGATGAGATTACAAAAAGAAACAATTTCCGAGGACAAGTGGAAATGTAGAAATAACACAGCTGTTTTTAAATAGAGGAATGGATAAACTTGGAGTTTAAGTGCATGACCTGATACTCTGGCAGTCTTGACGAGGTTGTGGAGGGGAGGAATTCTGATGTTTGCATACACTGAGCACTTAGGAAACTGGAAAAAAACAGATGTGAGAAATAGGGGAAAAATGCAATATGTGGGGGGAAATGAGATCCATCTAAACAGTACCTATGTGATCCAGAATGGGAAGTTAATACAAATATTGGACTCAGATTTATGGTGCATCTGATGTTTCAAGCAGAGCATACATAAAAGCATTCCCAGAGAACATTCAGGAAGCATGGGCTCCATGCCTCCAGAGGGCACCATGCCCTAGTCAAGGGGCACACATCGTCAAACATTACAGGATATTCTGTCATAAGTAGAAGTAAGCATATACCATAAACTGGAAGATTAGGTTCCCCTGAGACTTAAGAAAATAAAATTACAATTTGAAACAGAAGACAAAATGAATACATTTTATGTCAATTAAAGCATAAGAAAATTGAAGCCTAAAACAAAAAACAAGTATAATAGAAGAAGAGCTATTAAATAGAACATCATTTTAGCTATTGGAATAAAAAAAAAAGTGGATGGATTAAAACAGCAAGTTTGGCAATGCCAAAGAGAGAATTTGTGAACTGGAAGATAGATATGGGGAAATTGCCCAAAATGTGGTATAGGTTAAAATGTAAAACAAAGCTTTTAAGAGACTAGGAGTTTGGAAGAGATGGCCAAAAATATTTCTGATAGGAGTTTCATTATAGGAGAATACAGACTAGGAGAGAGACCATTTTCCAGGAGAATATGGAGAATTTTTCAGGATGGATAAGTCCTCTGATTCAAGAGTACATGGTCCCAAGCAAGATAAAACAAAACAAAACTAAACAACAACAATTGGCTTTAATCAGGATAAATAAAAATAAATTCACTTTATAAAGAAAATAAAAGATCAAGGAAAATAAGAAGAATTTAAACTCAAGTGAAGAAAAGAGATTACTTATAATGGAACAATAATTTGAATGGATCCTAGCAGGAATAATAGAAGAAAAACAGTATTGAAGTAATATCAAATGACTGAGGGCTATACCTGTTAACTCAGAGTTCTAAACCCAACATTCCTAACAAGAATACTGCTCAAGAGGGAGGGGGAAATAAAGACACTTTCAGACAAACACTGAGAGTATTTGTACCCAGTCTGAAAGAACTGATCAAGTTCTCACAACAGGGAGGAGTGGGTTTGAGCCCAGGGTGACAAAATGGGTTGTAAGAGATGATGCTTAGAAAACCCAAGGGTAAATGTGGATCGGTCTAAATGAACATTGGTATAAAAAATAATATCGATTAGTTTAATGGGTACAAAATAAGAGGGACCGAAGTAGTAGATACAATGACATTTAGGAGAAGACAATGATTGGTTAACTTGGAAATATGTTCAAGGTGTCATTACTGATTAGAGAAATTAGTTTTAGATACAAAGTTGTATCACTGCAGCCTAGTTGATGGGCCAATATTTAAAAGTCTGACAATTCCAAGCATTGGTTAGGATCTAGAGCGGAAAGTGCTTTCATATATGATGGTGGGAATGTCATTTGATTTAGTCACCAAAGAGAGCTTCAGACTAATTAATTCACAGCTTCATAATAATCAATGAAATTCCAGATATTCACATTCTGGAACTCAGAGTGAATGAGGAAACATCTAAATGGATGACCAATAAGGATCATTGAAATTTGTGAAAAGATAGAAATGACATCGCTGTCTCTAAGTAGTAGAATGGTTAAGTAATCAGTGTTTTATTCTTATAATGGGTTATAAATTGCAAAGGAATGTTCAGTAAGATACAGTTCATGCAAAATTTCAAAACATAAAGTTCAAAACAATTATATGTATTCTTTATGGTAGGATAACTATATAACATCTTTTGCCTAAACAGGATATATTTGAGAGTTAAAATTTACATTAAATATAACTAAATTATATATTTATATACCATTGAAATATTTACTTACGGATCAACAAATTGGATTTATTATTTTTTGTAGTGACAAACTAGTTCAAGAGGATTTAAATTTTTTTCCAAAGTTAAAAAATTCATGTGTTTAGAGCAAAAGCAAGCCTTTATATTTATCATCTGAACATTAATAATAATAGCAGAATAATTATCCCTTGTATCTATTCATACATTTTATTCAGTTTCTTGATGTATCTGACTCTGCTATCTTTGTCAGTGGTATTTACCTGAAGACTAAAGACAAATCGTACTGTTTTATTTTATTATAAAATTGCCGTTCGTCATCTTCAGTTTTATTTTATGATGAATAATTTTGGAATTATTGTCACCTTCAGTTGATTGTCTCTCTAAACCATAATTCTTTTAGTTAAGAAATGTTCTTTCACTCTAGGAGTTGAGAGAGATACTAGTAGGCTCTCAGAATATCCTGATGTTTAATATTCATTTTGTATTTTTTTAATTATTATTATTATATTATTATTTTTTAAGATTTTATTTATTTATTTGACAGACAGAGATTACAAATAAGCAAGAGAGGCAGGCAGGGAGAGAGAGGAGGAAGCAGAGAGCCCGATGTGGGGCTCGATCCCAGGACCCTGGGATCATGACCCGAGCCGAAAGCAGAGGCTTTAACCCACTGAGCCACCCAGGCGCCCCTCATTTCGTATTTTTAATGGAAACATATAATTCTTTCAATCCAAACAAGAGTTTACATAAACTCCTGTAAATGACACCAGTGCCCTAGCTGGTGCCTTCAGATTTCTATATGCCCCATGGGGAGACTTTGGTTCTCACATGATCTCGGTGAGTTACATCTGACCTCTCTCTGATCATCACTTCTCATTAACCCACTGACTGTTCACTGTGTGTATTTTGCAGGGCTGGGCACTGGCCATGGTACCGCTTGCTGATGTACCAGGTGGCTGTCAGGGGAGGCATCCTTATGTGCTTCTGCAGTTCCCCACCCCCCGGGCCAGGATTGAGCTCTCCTGGGACCCTGCTTGCTGTGTGAGAGGATGCGCTAATTATGTAGAATCTGGAAAGGAGAAATGATTTACCCTAGGTCAACTTGAAGACTTAACTCAAGTTAAGTTTCCCTTCATCTTCAGACCTGGGAAGAATCATCTCCTTATATCTTCTACTACTTTCAATTCTGTATTTCAGTTCCTGTGCATATACTTCTTCTCACTGAGGACAGGATAGCTGTCCAGTTTATTATAGTTTCCCCCCCAAATCTCCCAGAAGAGCGATGATAAATGTTTACTAAATTACTTAAAATTGTAAATCTGGTAGGCCATTCATCATAATTGCTGCGCATTGAACTTTTAGAGCCAGTGTTTTATTTAAAATTATTTGACTTCACCTCTTCAAATATCTTGGCAATTTCAGTGTTTGAATGAATGCAGTAGCTTGATTGGGATTATTTGAAATGACTGTGGGCAGTGCGCCTGTATGATTATTTTTCTTTACTAGAAATGACAGTTTAGAGTTTCTAGAACAGTGATTCACTCCAGTGTGCAGAAGAACCATCTGTGGATGCTCATTCCATGCTTATTAATTCAGTTGGCTGGGGGTAGAGGTCCAGAAATCCTGGTGCTGACCACCCTCTGAGAAACCATGCCCTACAGCAGGGGTTTGCCACCCTTACAGCTGCGGGTCCTGCCTAGCGTCCTCAACTAGGTGGGAGGAAGGAGGCCGGTCAGGGTAAGACAGGGTAAGACAAACCAAGTCAACCAAGTCAACCCATGGCAGCCAGAGCGGCCTCATAATAGCAATTTTCCATATGACCCATCTACAACACGTTTCTTTTTGGGAGGAGAATATCTCTGGTTACAAAATGTTTGAAAAGCTGTACCTCAAAGAAAAAAATTGAAAAAAGTTAAACCTTGTTTCTTCATGTTTCTAGGGTGTTCAGATTTAACAAGGAGGAATTTAGGTCCTGAACTCAGGAGGCTCTAAACAGGGAGTAGCTAGGCGGTAGCCGCACAAATAGCTGAAAAAATGAGAACTTCTGAAACCCGGAAAGGTGTTCCTTAGGATATTTATAGATGGCAAAAGATAACTGATTAACGTGATGGACAATTCCATGATCTACATTAATAACCCATTCAATTTAATTTTTACTTAGAGTCTAGGACATGTTATATATCCTTATATATTTATAAGGGGAAGTCAAAGAACTCAAATGGGTCATTTAAGTAACCCTTAGAGCAGTGATTCTCAAACTGAAATTTACATCAGAGTCCTGTGAGGGTTGGACCCAGCCCAGTCAGCTTGGGGCAAAGACTGAGTTTCTGCATTTCTTTGCACTCCCAGGTCATGCTGAAAGTGTGGTTCCGGCAGCCATGCTTTGAATAGCACAGTCCTAAATAATAAGAAATTATGTTGTTTAAAGTATTGTGAATGTATAAAATACATTATTTTATAAACATTTGAATAAGAACATTGAGTAAGCTACTCCTGAGCTCCAGGGAACCCAGGTATGAACTAAGTTATCACGTTACATCATTGTTTCCTTAACGAGGTGTCATTCATCACGTCCTGACAATCAGATTATATGAAGTTATTGGGCCTAGGAAAAAAAAAGGAGTATTCCCTAATATTTGTCATACAGTTAATTAACTACGTAAACAAAAAGCCAGTGAATCCCCAATCGGTGACAGGCATAATCCTAGGTGCTGAGATATAGCAGAAAATAAAACCAGGAAAAATGTCTACCTGAATGGATCTCATGCTACTTGGGGAACAGCTAATAAGCAAAGAAACAGATAACTAGTCATTATGTGTCCTCTGTTGAAAAATTAAGCAGAAGTAAAGGGAAGAGAGAGTGTTGGAAGGGGTACTCTTTTGTGTAAGGTGCTAAGAAAGCCTTTCTGATAAAGTGACATCTCAGGAGAGCATCCACTGAGGGATTTCGGCAGATGGAAAGCCAGGTATGAATCCAAGGCAGGACATGCTTTGAATGCAAGGAGGCCAGCATGGCTGGGCAGGGATGGGGTGTGAAACAATAGGAAGAAGGGAAATCATAAGGGGGTCAAGATGGGAACACTGGGTATTATACGCAACTGATGAATCTTTGAACACTGCATCTGAAACAGTGATGTACTATATATTGGTTAATTGAATATAAGTAAATTAAAAAAAAAAAGATGGTGGTAATTTGCATAGGGTGTTGTAGACCTCAAGTGTTGCCCTGGTGAGAAGGGAGCCACTGGAAGACTTTTGAGCAACGCAGTAGAGTGACCCAACTTAGGGAACTGGCTAAGTCAGCTGCTTTTGAATCGGCTGCTTGTGAATCATAGATACATACTCTAATGCCTATAACATCAAGAACTAGCGGTACTAATAATGGTCAACATCTATGAGTGCTTGCTGTGAACCTGGCATGGCACTCAGCACTGCTTCCGTAAATGTCTTGTTTAGTTCTTTAGAAGCTGTATGAGGTGGACAATGTTATTATCCTCATTAGAGATAGGAAATAGCATCAGACTATTTGAGGAACTGATCCAGACAAGGCAAGATTTTACCAAGGATTGTTTTTTAAATTTTTTTATTGAGGCAATTTAAAATCTTTATTGAACTTTATTTTTTTTACATTTGATTTTATTTCATTTTATTTTTTAAGTTATGCTATGGTAGTCACCATACAGGACATCATTAGGTTTTGATGTAGTGTTCCATGATTCATTGTTTGCATATAACACCCAGTGCTCCATGCAATATGTGCCCTCCTTACTACCCATCACCAGACTCACCCAACCCCCCACCCCCCTCAAAAATGTATGTCTACACAATGAACCACATACAGATGTTACAGCAGCTTTATTTATGCTTGCTAAACCGTGGAAGCAACTATGATCCTTCCATAGGTGAACAGAAAAGTTGTGGTCCATCTGGACAATGAACTACTGTTCAGTGCTAAAAAGAAATGAGCTATCCAGCCATGAAAAGACATGGGGAAATTTAAGTGCATAATCCTGAGCGAAGGAAGGCATTCTGAGAAGCCTACATACTCTATGATTCGAATTATATGACATTCTGGAAAAAAGGCAACTGTGGGTACAGTGGAAGATAGTGGTTGCGAGGGACTGGGGAGCTAGAAGGATGGATAGTCAGAACACAGGATTTTTGGGGACAGAGAAGCGATTCTGTTAATACTGTCATGGTGGCTGGGTGTCCTTACACATTTACCAAACCTACAGAAGATACAACACCAACAGTGAACCCTAATATGAACTACAGACTCAGAGCGATAACGCTATGTCAGTGTAGGGTCACTAATACATCAAATGCACTCCTCTGTGTGGAGTGCTCGTAACAGAGCAAGCTGTGTGTCTGTTGGGGAAGGGGGGTTCTATGGGAACTTTGTACTTTTTGCTCAGTTTTGCTGTCAACCTAAAAGTACTCTAAGAAATAAAATGTATTAGAAAATTAAATGAGATTGATGTTAAGCCTTGAGCCTTGGATACACCCTGTAGATAGACCATGACTATTAGAGAATGTGTTCTTATCAGCATTTTTTTTTTTTTTTTGCCGGTGGTTCAACGTAGTACAAGATGAAAATTGTTTACGGGATTAGAAATTAGTTAACACCTGCCAAATACAAATCAGTCATGGAGGCCTACTAATGAAATAAAGTGATAAATTTCAGACTTAATTCTCTTTTTATCCCAAGTCAAATCTCAAGTACTTGAAAATGTGTATCAGACATGCTAATGACTTAGAGCCAGAGGGTGTGAATTTCTTGGTGTAGTGGATAGCTTTAGGAGCGCCCCTTGTGTAAACCTTCCCTGAAACAAAATTTTGGCAGTCACAGGAGAGCAACTTAAAGTTGCTATCACAGGAAATTCTTAAATACAGTGATTTTGCCAAGAACTTATTTTTTTCCCTCCGGCACAGACATTTTTGCAATAATACACTCTTTCAATATTATAAGTGAAAATGACATTTTGCCAGCGTGACATATCTCGGGGTGGGTTTTTGAGGGGAGGGGAAGTAGCCCTTACAACTCTTCACCTCGTTTCTCACACTTGGTGGGTGAAATGGTGAATAATTGCACGGGGATAGCAGGGCACAGTGTGCTGTGGGAAGCACAGAGTATAGGCGACAGTTCTAACCCCAAGGAAGCCACAAGTTGGTAAAGGGACCGTTAGAGGTAACTAAGCCATCCACACAGAGCAGTATAAGCCATCAAATGATTCGTTCCTGCAGTTCTCACCAGTCTACCTTCTGAGTGCTTTTTTACTGTTATCACTGTGGTAAAACACACACAACGGGAGCCATCTTAGTTATTTCTAAGTGTACAGTTCAGTAGAGTTAAGGATAGTCACATTGTTGCACAACTGAACTTTTCCATATTGCCAAACCGAAACTCTACATGTCCTTGAAACCACTCTTCATTCCCTCCTCCCTCCAACCCCTGGCAGTGAGCATTCTACTTTTTATTTCTTATGAATTTGATGGCTCCAGAAAGCTCATACTGTAGTTATCGTTCTGTGACTGGCTTATTTCACAGCATAATGTCTTCAGGGCCCATCCATTTTGTAGCATGGGCTGGAACATCAGAGAATTTCTTACGGATAATACACTGGCAACAGGTAATACGAGGCTAGGAAGACCCGGACCCTCCAGTAGCTCACAGTTTAGAAGATGTACAGATACAGTTGTGACGGAATGAGTTGTGAAAATACAGCAAAGCAAAGCAGTACAGACTTCAGAGGATGAAGAGGCTAAGGTAGGGATCCTCGATGGCCTTTGAGAGACACGAAGGACTTGTGTGTGGTCGGCAGGGGCTGGGGGTTTGGAGGAGGTGGTGAGGCATCGGTCACACTCAGAGGTGCCTGAATTTGAAGGGATGATCAGGCTGGATTCTATGAGAGGTTTGGGGGTCGGATGACATTAGAATGGTGGTCAAGGGAGACGGGTCCTGTGGCCAAGCTCCAGACACCAAAAAATGTCCAGGGACCAAAATGGCCATGGTAACTTTTTGTCACATCTCTCCTGTTTTCTGGTGTTTAAGAAACTGTTCCCATGTCTTGCATTTTCTTACTTAAATACTTGGCAAAGCAGAAGAGTGATGTAGGCAGGTAGAGCTGGAAGGAGAGCCAGTGCGTCCTTCTCTGTGTGACAGAGAACACAGGGAGGAAAGCCCAGAGTCCATGTGAGTAAGCAGAGCCCTTCCCTTCATCCATGACTTGCTGGCCGCGTGGACAGCGGGCTCCCTGCTGGAAATGGGAAGACAAACCGAGGCTAGCCTTTCCACCCCATGCTTTTGGTCCAGCCTCTTCTGGCACACAAGACTCTGTGAGAAGTGTTTTGTGGTTTGTGATCGTCTGTTATCAAATATAAGCAGTTAAAAATGAACTGTAGGGGTAGTGGTGGGAGATGGCAGTGGGACTTGCCGGGGGCCTCGGATGTCTTCACTCTTCTGAAGTCACCTCTGCAGAGTAGCAATATTGGGATTAAAAGGGGAAGGGAGAAGCCACACTTGGACCACATGAGGCTGACAGGACTCCGTGCTCTGAAGTCCCTACTATGGGCATCTGTCTCTGGGGCGCCCACTGCCCACAAAGTAAAGCATCTCCATTTCTCACTCGCTGAGCTCTGAGGTCTTTCAGAGGACGCTGGACATGTGCCAAGATGGGAAGATTTGCACTTGACAGGAAAGTGGGAGCTGAGGCAGGATATTTATAGCTGGTGAGGTCCATCTTGGGACTCGCTGGAGCGTTCTAATTAATGCAGACTGTGCCAAAAATGCAGGCAAGCTGCTGGATTCCATTTTCTTGATTTGTTAGAAGGAAGATAAAGAGAAAAATTACAAATTAAGTGGTAGAAATTGGATGTCTATAATGAACTTTTAAAACTTTCTAAATTTGTTCTGAATAAATAAAGACTAATGGAAATTTTGTGAATGTTTTATTGAAAGTGTTATTTTATGTGAACTGTAGCTTCCAAGAAATTTACACATAATTCAAGAATCTTTGTTCCACCTATGTAATGAAAATAGGAATTAGCAAAATGCCCATTTTATAAAACAAATTGAAACCCTCATGATAAGTTAAAAAAAAAAGCCCCCCCAAAACAAAAAAAACACCCCCCCAAACCTTCCAGGACTTTGTTTTTAAAATGATTTTTCTGGGTAATTCCATAGTCAAACCCAAACTCCTACCCCTTCTAAATCTATTGCTCTTAATTAATTATCCAAGTGATGCCCCTGAAGAGCTCTATAATATCTAAGAATTTCTTCCTCAATCCCCAGAAATGCAATTATATTGACTCCCTTTGATGTTAGAGGTGTGTTAAAGCCCTCCGATTCTTTGAAAGGTGATGCTCTGTCTTCTCTGTGTATGATAATTCAACTAACTAGAATATTCCATCAATGGAATTGTAATTAGAAGGGAATCAAATGTCCAGTTGTCTGTCTAGTGGATTAAATAAAAAATCCCTTGAGCCAGGCAACATGTTTTTGTATATTCCGCGTGTTGACCACAGTGCTCGTTACACGGTAGGCACGTAATAAATGTCTGCGGACGCCTGCTGGGGAGTGCTGTGGAAAGAGCTGACAGGCGTTTGTTGTGGTCCTAGGGCGTGTGCTGCCCCCGCGTGTGACGTGTCTGTGGCACAGATGCTGAGTGTAGTGGCGATGAGCTCTGGAGCCAGGCTCACCGAGCCCCATCCCAGCTCTACTTCTCACCGCTTCTGTGACCTTCGCCAGTTTCCTTTCTGATGCTCTAAGGGTGGTCTGTCGAGCACCCGTGTCATCGTCGCTCAGGACTTTGTCAGAAATGCAGAGTCTTTGGCTGCAGCCCACACCTACTGAATCAGAAACACTGTTTTGTTGTTGTTGTTGTTGTTGTTTTGTTTTTTTGTTTTAAGAAAGATCCTCAAGCTAACAGTGCACAGTCAGGTATGAGAAGCACTGATTTCCTCAAGGCGCGGCGCCTCAGTTTCCGCATCTATGATGCATGAATGATGGCATCACCGACGCCATGTCCTTCCTTCCTGCTAGCCTGTGACCAGCGCTTCAAACCCGGCTCGGCGTTAACTGAACGTTAATGACTGTTGGCTGTTTTTGTTGTCCCATCTCTCCAGCTCATGAGATCAGACACAATCAGTCCAAGTTTATAGATTCAGAGACACCTGACTGAAACCAGAAAAACACAGCCCTGCCCCCATGTCATGTACCAGAGATTCCTGCTCGCAAGATGGCCCTCGTTCTTAGTGTGGCTTTGGAGTTGGGGTTTTATTTCACTGCAGTTGATTAATTAATTAACTAACATTTAGTTTTAAATGTTGATCACTTCCAGCATGTATGTAGGACAAGTTAGCATAGCGGGTGTGTTAGGATAATGAAGAACGACATTGGCAACAAAACTTCTTACGGCTATTTTCCTAAAATTCTACATTGTCATCACTTTCCAGCTATGAATTGTGTAGACCTTTATTTTTTTCTCATATTCTGTTAGGCAATGTACTACTTTTAGAATATTCCGTCAGAAAATAGGATTAATCTTTTAGTTTTCATCATCTGTGTTTAGTCAGTGGGAACCACTTGGACAGCTAGGAAATTTAAATAAGGCAAAAAAAAAAAAAGGGGGAGGTTGTTTCTTTTTCTTTTTTTTTTTTCTTTTTCTTTTATTCTTTATTTTTTTCCCTATTGGAATTTGCTCAGAGGACCCTTTAGCTCCATACAGTGTTTTGAAGGAGCAGACTAGCTTGGGACTGATCACGCAAGTGACCACAGAGGACCTCAGCGGAGCGCTGCCAACACGTGACAGACGAGAGTACTTTAAGAACAGGTTACTGTTGAGCTTAGTGATAGAGACAGAGCTTCTCTTTCAATGACCAAGAGGAGGGCACACTCAGATTCAGAACTGATCCCCTGGGCATGTGTTTTCGGACCAGAGTCATTACACAGAACATGCTGGAACCTGGGTGCTGCCAATGTTTACGTGAATCCAATGATGGAACTTTATATGGGTCTAAAAGGACCTACTCTTACATAACTTCAAGAAAAAGATGTGTGCACATCTTCATGATGTCCTACCTTTCAAAGAGAAGACACTTCACTAACCTGTTGACAGATGAAGGCAAACATTTTAATCAAGAGTGATGGCTTAGGCAAGTATGATTTGCCAATCTTCACAGATTGCTGCTGCTATTTGTGTGCAATTCCTTAGTGTCACAAAGTATGTAAAGACACAGCTTTAGTGAGTGATACTTCTGCCTGAGTAATTATTTATAAAAGCTGCATGTTGTATGGGATTCTGATGCCAGTGTAATCGCTTTGATGATGAAGAGCCAGCCAGAACTCTTTGATTTCTAGCTGACAGCTATGAAGTCACCTCTCTTTAAAAAGATTGTTGAATCATTTGATAATATTCTTTTACTACATTTACTCTTTCATGATGACATCACTGAAATTCTCATGGTGTTTCAAATATTTAAAAAATACAATTTTGGGGAAATATAGAGCAAGATTAGTAGGAACTAGAATTTTTTCATAGGTGATGAGGCAGCATATTTCAAATTGACCATATAGGATTTTCTTTCATGAAAATGAGAAATATTATGTCTATTACTAAGTATTTTATAGATTAATTAATACTACTAGCATAGCTACCATATTTCATATGTGTCAACTTATTCTAGTAAGCTTTTTGTCCTTTGCTTAATCCATTCTCTTTGTGTCAGTAAGAAGTTTTATATCTCAGTAAAATATAGCACATCTTCAGTGATAGGACATACCAATAATTTATGGCTACTGTATGATCATGCATTTGTATCATTTCCTACTTATTACAGAGAAACAGAACAGAGCCTTATGTTATCTTTCATTAGCAAACGATCTAGAATTTTTCCGACTTGTTATTTTTTCCAGTTTCTCTTTCAATTATTATTTCCATAGGTATCTTTTCATTTTGGACTTCATGGCAAATAATTTTTCTTATTCATACGAAGAAAAACAAGTTTTCCCTTTTAACTGAGTTAATTGGAGGGCTTTCCTGTATACAGTAGGACTGTGAGCACCAGGGTGGCTCACATAGGTTGTACAAGCCCCGCTGGGGAAGTGAACTTCATGAGACCGGATTTCATCTTGTGCTGGGCTGTCTGCACTACCTAACACAGTGCTTGGAGCATAGTAGATGCTTAATAAATATGTATTAAATGAATAAAAACATCATTTATTCATTAATCCTTTGATGGCCCTTTGAGACGAGGAAATGTAATTCATTCACATCCATGATTCTAAGTTGTGGGAGATGGTTAGATTCCTAAAGCAGCATCCAGTGTTTCGGTTGGAGACAAACAGATATCTTAATATCTTAATATTGTAATTATGGCAGTCAAAATTACAAGATACTCTGACTTCCAAATTCTTTATAAACAATAGTTAGATCTATTGGTTGAGGCCTGAGAACCTATATTTTGATGTCTTCACTGGTGATTTTGATAGGCAGGCACTGTTGGGAGCTCTTGTGGTTTGGTGTTTCCTAGCTCAGCCTATCATGCCGTCCTCCTCTCTCCCCACCAACTCTTTTTCAGGTAGAGCATCTAGATCACTCCTCCAAGCCTATAAACTCATAGTATATTTTATGGCCACTCAAATATTGGTTTCTTGACACTGTGTCCCACTAAAGGGAGCCAGAAATCCTTGGATAATGGCAGATTTAGACCCAGGATAGAAAAGATGCAAGATGAACCGTGGACTCCTGTGGAGCTATCTTGTTTGAAAGTTTGTGTAGGTCATCGAAGATGAATGGATAGCACGAAAGACACACGGCCTAACAGAGACGTGTTATCCAAAGATGGAATAATCTAAGATAAAAAGGAGTATTAAATATAATTATTAAAATTATTTTATAGAAAAAATCAAATTGTATGAAAATCAGTGAAAATAACTAGGACATTAAAATTGTACTCAGAAAACTGTTCACTGAAAGAAAAACAACAAGAATTTCTCTAACTTTTCTGAGGGACACCTGGGTGGGTCAGAAGGTTAAGTGTCTGCTTTCAGCTCAGGTCATGATCCCAGGGTCCAGGGATTAAGTCCTGCATCGGGTTCCCTGCTCAGCAGGGAGCCTGCTTCTCCCTCTGTCTGCTGTTTCCCCTGCTTGTGCGCTCTCTCTCTCTCTCTCTCTCATAAATAAATAAATAAATAAAATCCTTAAAAAAGTAATTTGTCTAACTTCTATAAGAATTTTCTTTTAGAGTAACTAAATAACATAGTGGCTGAGGAAAGTTTTTCTGGACAGAAAGTTTTTCTGTCCGTTGAAGATAATCATTGAAGATAATATCAGAATCAGAATATTCACCATTCCCAAGGCCTCGTTAACTCTGGCAGCAGTGAGAAACAGGTGAATGTGGGCGAGTAGATCTACTATAAAGGAATCAGGCTGATGCCATGTGATCAGTTTGAGGGTCAGTAGAAATGGACAAACCATCAGTTTATCTTTTTATCTTTTAATCAGTTTCATCTGGTTATGGTTATATTGTACTGTTTTCTGTACTTTTGTGCAGAAAAGCACTGGAGAGAGTGTGAGAGTGTGTGTGTGTGTGTGTGTGTGTGTGAGTGATGATGAAATGTTAGGGTCAGATGGCCGAATAGGAAGCAGCACCAGTTGATGTCTTCTAGGATAATAAGCCATGATCTTTGTGGTTGTCTGTCACATCAGATAGGAATTAGGACCATGAGTGGGACTCTATTGTCCCCATACCAAACCTGTTTTTTGGTCCCAGCTTTGTAGGATGGGCTACACAAGTAAAGTTGGTTATCGTTTCTTAGTAATGTGCTGTCATACCTTATGAAGTGAGAAGTGTTGTCAAATACGACTCTGTAGGCATCCTTTGTTGCACTGTCTGTTTGCGTATGTTGTGGTGAGATGTGAACAAATTCTTACTGGATCTGTGCCGAAAATTGTGTTGCCATGAACAGTAAGGAGGCTCCCTGAAAGTATTTGCTTCTGAGTTCTCAGGGCCAGTGAAAATCGGAGACTATTGGTAAGTGTTTAACTCAGTAAACAGAAGTGTGGTCCGCTAAACTGAAGGCGAGATAAACGAAGAAGAAAAAGACCTTCATATACTCATAAAAATAGAACAGTGAAAGCACTACTAATAGTATTCAAAACAAATAGCCATAATTATATTTCCCTCATCCGTTTAATTGTTCTCAGGTAATTAATTCTCGTCCTGTTGGATCTTAGGTTAGTGGGTTGCTTTCATGAAGGACATCTATTTCCAGGCTGAAATGATCCTGGAAATCCTAATTCATTCCACTGGGGTCAGCCCTGAGAGTCTGTTCTTTGAAGTATGGGTAGTTCAAAGCACCTGGCAGAGTCCTTTCCCTGAGGCCTGGGACCGTCCTTCTGTGATGAAGATATAAGCTCAGTCCTGTGCTTTATAGAAGGCTTTCAGGCCTCAGATGGAAGTTCAAGCCGGTTTCATAATGATAAAAGGATGATCAGATTTCTACAGTGACCAATAATATTAGAATGGGGAGTGCAACAGTCCCCTTGGTGATTCAGTACGTAACTATTTTATATATAAGGGTTTGGTCAGCGGTTCCCCATAAGGTAAGAGCATATAATAGGCAACATGGGCTTTGATCAATCTCTTTGCCCCCTTCCCCCATAAAGGGATCAGTTTGTGGAAGATGTGTGTAAATGGGATTTTATCCATACAAACCAAACCTTGGAAGGTCGATTCCCCTCTGTTGGAGCTCTGTCCCTAGCTCCCCCAGTGATGCTGTGCTAATTAAGAAATGCAAAGCACACCAAACCCAGAATTTCTAGCATCTCTCTCCAGGTACCCTCTGGGAAATTCTAAGATGTTTATAATTGCAAGGTATGTACTGAAATTATTATTTTAAATTTTTATTTTAATTTTAGGTCTGATTTCTGGAAGGCAAGATCAAAGAAATTATCAGAGGAGGTTTCATCATTTGGTTATAATAAAGTCCTAGGCATCTGAGAAATAATACTTGGCTAGTTTTTTTTAAACAAAGTGACAATAAAATATTTAAAAACAAATGTAGGTAAGGTAAGATGATCAAAAGGAACTTTAGCTAATTTACAAGTAAAGAAACTTGACTTTTTAGATTATCTATCAAAGAATATGATAAAATCAACACTGAGCTGAGATTATACTGGGGGGTTATACATAGAATGATACCTGGGAAGATTGCACAGATGGGGAAAATTGGGTATTCTAACATTAATTTTATCAGCTAGATAGAGGAAAAGTCTAATTTTAATCTTGCATAGATATAATATTTGATGACATAGATTTTATGAGCTCCTTTTTTTGATCCTTAAATTATCTTATGAATAAGCCCATCAAAACTAGGTAGACTTTGCACTAATTTTAACACATTTCGTAACTTCTTTTTCTTGTTTATTTTTATTGTGTTGTTAGTCACCATATAGTACATCATTAATTTTTGATGTACTGTTCCATAATTCATTGACATAACTTCTTTTTAGACATAAGTATTATGAATAAAGTAAAGTAGATTTCACTCTCCTCAGACTTTCTACAGCTTTCTGTATTTTCTATTTTCTCAAGTTTTTTCTTCCACTCTGTTCTTTCATATTCTGTAACAAACTGCCACTTTGTTTTAGGGGGAAAAACTAAACTCTTCTTCCTTTAAAAACAAAATAAAAAACTCATCCCATTGCTTTGGTTGAACAGCTGTATTTTTCTCTTGCACTGCTTCTAATCTAGTGTCAGCCACCCAAACTAATTACAACTTTTTAAATTTTTTAAAAATTTATTTATTTGTCAGAGAGAGAGAGGGAGAGAGCGCGAGCGAGCACAGGCAGACAGAGTGGCAGGCAGAGGCAGAGGGAGAAGCAGGCTCCCCTCCGAGCAAGGAGCCCAATGTGGGACTCGATCCCAGGACGCTGGGACCATGACCTGAGCCGAAGGCAGCCGCTTAACCAACTGAGCCATCCAGGTGTCCCACTAATTACAACTTTTAACCCAAATAACAACTTTTGTTATACAGAGGTAGGTAATTGAAAACTGTCTGTTAGACACAAGAATTTTCTCAGAGTGGCAAAGCTCATAAATACACATTACACAGTTTTCTACAGGTCCGATTTCTAATAGTAGCAAAAATAAAACTGGATTAACATGACCTAAGAAACCACTATTTTGTAGCATATAGAATAAAAAAATACAAAAACTTAAAATTATGTTTATTTATTGATGCTTTTTTAATAACAGACACTATGTAGCCATCCAAAGATTATTCTTTGAATAGCCTGACTTAATATCAGTCCAGGTTTTAAGTTATATAAGGATCTAAGAACTTCTGTTTTGGCTGACTACAAAACACGAGTACTGTAAAACCTTTGCCAGAATTACGATTCAATCTAGTCAAATACAAATGTACAAATGTATATTTTTCATGAACTTAAGTGTCATGCAGGTGTAATGTTTGCTTACTTAATAAACCAATATGAGAAGTATAAGTTCAGATTAACTACTGTCTTTTGGGGAAATAAACCCAGCTCTTTTATAAAATATAAAATAAAAATCTTACCACATATTCAGCACTGACATATCTGAGAAAAGATACATAACTTTTTTTCTTTCTTAAATCCAGTTTATTTAAACAGCTCCAAAAGAGTGTCCAGAGATTCACTTTAATTATGTGAACATGGATTCTTCAAATATTTCTTAGCTACTAGTTTCCGAGAAAAAAAAATTTTTTTTCCCTTAAAACTGAGAGTAAGGAGTTGAATTTCTTGTCTAAGATCCTGCAGCTAAAACATGTTGAGGCTAAGATTTGAACCAAGATCTTTGGTCAAAAATCCATTGTCTTTGAATTGGATCAAAGGGTTCACTGGCCAATGCTTGGATTTCATCTAGTTTGTAAAATCAACACTAATCCTATATACTCTGATGCAAGAGCTACTACCTCAGTGTAAGGCCTTCAACAAATCCCCCATCTTTGTAAAATACCTCAGAAATAGTTTCCTAAGTTAGAGATGTCTGCTTTCCATGGCCTTGCCTTTGACTGAATAATTCACCAGTTGACAGGAATCACAACAGCCACAGAAAATCTACTTTTAATATGGTTAGAGCTAGTTGGTGAGAAACCCTGTGATTTGAGTTTGTCAAGAAGTTATATAATCTGTTCATTTTTTTTTTTCCAAACACAGTTTTTGGAACTGGAATTCCAAGCTATTTTAGACCTATTTCTAAAGCTCCCCGCAACCCTGTCAGATTAGTTCCAGAGAGAGAGATCACAAGGAGGCTGAGAGGCCTACATGTTATGTCTTTCCATTTCTGTACCTGAATGCACCATAAGATTGAACATGCCTGGCCCTGGACCATACCTGGCTTGGGAATAGCATCAAAATGTGACCAGTGATTCATTCTAAAAGGCCTCCTGAACTTAAAGAACACTCACACTGTAGACTAGAAACCTCTATCACCACTCAGCAACCGAACGCGGTGACAGAATGCCAGATCCCATAACGTGGTTACTGTTGCTCACAGCCTGGTTTTGGGGCTGCATTAGAAAACTGCATGCCAAATATATACCAGGCAAGTATTTCTAAAGAGCAACTGTTTTTCCTCAGTGTTGCTTTGATTTACAATAATTGGTCCAAAGGGAGCTATCTGGTTGTGATGTGTTTTTACTCGGCTATTTGACAGTTGTTGCCCATAGCTGCAAATTATTGATACAATATATTCATGAGTTATGTTCACAGTCCTTGGTGATTGGAGGGAATCAATAATTCTTGGAAAGATGGAAACAAAACCTTACTCTAGGGAATAATATCTGATTTGCATTGAATAATTAGCTCATCATCTTTCTTTTTTCTGGAGAACTCAAATGTGGGATCTGAGACTAGTCAAAAATCTTAACACCCTTCTTATAGACACAATGAGATTACACAAAAATATGCATGTTAGTTATCCACACATTGATAGATCTTTAAGAAACTTATTGTGAGGCGCCTGGGTAGCTCAGTGGGTTAAGCCTCTGCCTTTGGCTCAGGTCGTGATCTCAGGGTCCTGGGATCGAGCCCCGCATCGGGCTCTCTGTTCAATAGGGAGCCTGCTTCCCCCTCTTTCTCTGCCTGCCTCTCTGCCTACTTGTGATCTCTCTCTCTCTCTCTCCATCAATCAATAAATAAAATCTTTAAAAAAAAAAACACTTATTTGTGAAAGTGTTTGAAAATGGTAAATGAAGATGGTAGGTAATCTAGATAATTTAAATACCACAAGATAGAGACCTATTTAGTATGTACCTGTTTTACTGATACTTCAAATCAAAGGTAAATCAAAATTTCAATGAAGAGATTTTTTCAAATAGTCACCACTATACTTAACCAAGTTTTGATACCTTTCTTCTTGTAGCATTAGTTGTTTTTAACGTTTAGCCTGGAATAATATTCCTTTTTCCTCCCATTAACTAGGATAGCGTCCAAAAGACTTGCCTTTGACAAGTCCTTGAATGTACTTTGATGGCTTCTTATTAACCCTTGGAAACTGTGACTGCTGTACAACCACTTGGTTCTAAATGTAAAAATTTATGTCCCCTCATGACCTTCCAGCGACAGCAGAATGTGATTTTGTAAGACATTAGCATAATGGAACCTTTTCAATAAAATGATAAATCGAGCTCGTCTCCGAAAACCGAACACACACTTGGTAATTTATTGCAGTCGCTGCCATGTGGAGGACCCCGTTCATATCATGTGCTTTTAACTCTGATGAGAATGTTGCCTTTCCTCACCTCCTGCAAGTCTGCAGGATTTGCATGGAAGAGAAATGCTTTTTCTCATGCAGCCAGCAGTAATTTGGGAACAGTCATCATTATGTGACATAATTATTTCTCATGAATGTATCTAATCACATTATTGTTTTTAAGTCTCTTTCATGTAAACAGAGGTTGAACATTGTTCTCCGGTGTGTTGGGGAGAGGCTGGCAAGGAGGGGAGAGCATAGAGGAGTTACTTTTGTCCACATGTAACTCAGGTTTTTTGTGGGACCAGATCGTGAAAGCATTTGTACATGTGAATATATTACCAGAACACATTCCTGCTTGAATTAATAGTTGTTTGTGAAGAGAGGATTACATCTAGGAAGCAACTCATTTATGTAAATATCTCTTGGAAGTGGGAAATACCTAGGTGGATTTTATAGAGGAGGGGACTAATTAGAAAAAACAAAGAGTACTTTATCAAAATTAGCGTATCTTAGTCTGCTACTGGGAGGGTCACTTTAGATCCTCTGCTTTCAGCAAGAACTAAACTAGGTTCTTCATTTCAGGGTTGCATTTTCTATTTTTGGTACAAATAGGTAATGATCATTCCTACTGTGGAAAGTTGCATTTCCTTGGGGAAGGAGGCCTTCTCCTCCCTGAGCCTAGACCAGAAATGAGGACTTCCTGAGACGATGTGGCCCAGTGTTTGTTTGTTGCACATGCTTCTGGATGCTTGGAGGCTCACTGCTGAAATCAAGACTTGGTGGTAGTTTATGTATCTGCCTGGGTTGTCCTTCTGTTTTTATGTGACCTCTTCTTATTTTTAACATTTCTTTTGTAACCTCTTAATGTTAAGTATAGAAGTCCATCTTAGAAATATCCAAGGGATGTGTTATAAGTGAATAAATAAATTATGGTCGAATGTAGACTGATAAATTATACAGGTATTTATGGGGGGAAGAAGCACTAGGAAATCTGGCTTCTTTTTTATTCCTCCTAGAAAGAATTCTACTTTACTGAAACTAAATAAAACATCACTATCTAAATTGAAGAAAATCTGGTATATCTGCGTGAGAAAATTTGCTGGTATCATTGGTGACATGCTGAATTTCAAGGTCATTGCTATCTGTGGAGTTGAATAATGCGTACAGTAGTGCGTTCCATACTGTCAGACGTGGTGTTTTGTTTTTTACAATGTAAGCATTTTCATGATGAAGTATTCTAAGTTTAAAGCAAAGCATGCTACAGTAGCTTATACTCTCACGAAGTAAGTCTCATTTGGGATGAGGGAATAGTTGAAGTGAAACTGTATAAATCCTGGGTATCATTTCCATACACTTTTTTAAAACCAAACCATGCCTAGGAATATAAGTAGGGATAAGAAATAGATATTACAACTTGTGCTAATATTCTCTACTTTAATCAATTCTTACTCCTTTATCCACTACCTCTCTAATAAACTTATCTCCATAAAATGATCTCATCTTTACTTGAACTCATTATACTTCTGATTCGGTCACTTAATGTGGCAATTCATTTTGCCGGTTCTGTAGCTGTTTGAATAAAGTAATGAAAGTATTAATGTATTTCTTGCATATTGGTGGCTTTTGAATTTTTAAATTATATTTTTGAAGTCTGGTACAATTTACTCATAATAAAATTATTACTCCATTCTAAATAATGTCGAAAACCTCCTAAAGTCCAAATCTGGTTATACTTTAATACATGATTGGCTAAAATACTGATGGTGATGATGGTAGCAGTGATTTTTCAGGGTATAGTAAAAGGTGTTTGATAAAATTGTAGCATAGGGGTAAGGTGGACAAAATAATTAGTCAAGCTTTTTAACTTTAACATGCATTCTCTGCTTTAAATTTCTAATGTTTTAAGGAAATTCAAAAAATCAATGCATAAAATTCTCTGTTTTCGAGTAAAACTGTCCAAAGTCCCTAAGAGACATGGTTATCTGTCCAGTTCTTTAAAATCTCTAAGGCAATAGTCCACCACATCCTTCGAAATACCCATTCTAGAGTTACCTTGAATTGGTTTATGTGATTGAAAACTCTCAAAATATGAGTCTTAAAGTATGATGAATTGAATGACAGTTTAGCTAAGAAAATGTGCTTTTGAGTGCTGATTTTATTTCCTGTTCTTTTCTTACTTTTAATGGGACGCATCCCAGTCTTTTGTTTTTATCCTTCATTGAAAGTTGGACACAATGAGCTCAACCACTCATTGACCTTCAGGGGCATGGCTTTTTTCCTGTGAATAAGGGAGTTACAGGGTCATGATTTTTTAAAGTACATTATTGTTTGCAAATGAGTATTCCTCCTTCCTCCAACTATTGTTTTTCTTTTTTGTTGATATATTGGGATGTATTTTGCTTTTCTTCATATTTCTGTTTTAATAGAAATAAGTTGATTGCTTCCAAATACTGGATAGCTATGAGAAATGTAGCAATTACTCATTAACGCTTCCAGAGTTTTGGCAAAAGATACAATTCCTCTTAAAAATTTGCTGCCAACCCATGAGTGGATCATATATGCAAAGAAAAGAATGGGAGTATAAAGTCTGGGAGGATGTTTCACACCAGTTACCATACTTCAGCTGTCACCTGCATAGCAGGATTCCAACAGTATTTGTTGGAAAAATTCATAAAAAAAAAAGAATTCATCATATATGTATATCAGTTAATTCACACTCGGGAGTTGATAAAAGCAAATACGTTGTACTTTCCATGGTTTTGCCTTTTTTCATAATTTTATTTCTCTCCTCTGGCTCTTTACGGAGAAGTGCTGGGAAACCCGTTCCTGCCTTATGAACAGGAGCTCCGCTGGCCTGCTTAGCAAAGCCAGATTCCAGTTGGACCGTAAAGGAGACCAATTAGGATTAATGACACTAACTGGCACATTGTTATACATTTCTTCTCTTCCACAAATGCATGCTGGGATGAATCTTTGTTGCCACAGACCTGGCTCGAAGGTCCCGTGAGGCCAGATTGGGGGAAGCAGCTCCCAACATCAGGCCTTTGTAGAGAGGCTGGTAAAACAGATTAGAACTAACACCTGGGAAGTGCGAAGTTTTGTTGTTTGCTTTTAGCTTTTCGTCTCAGGACAGCTAAATTGTATAGAATAGTGATCGGATTAAGACGCTAAATGTTGTAGAGCCCAAAGAAAGACATCCGCAAGGCCATTTTTATTGGTGGTCTCCCACTGTAGGCTCTTTCCACCCTAATTAGTTCGCCTTGTGAGGCCCCTGAAAGGGCTGCGAGCAGAATCCTCATGTACCTTGAACACATTCTTGGGAACTCTCACCCACTGGGGTTGGTTCTTCTGCTATGTAGTCAGGGTGGATGGGGTTGAGGATGGCTCCCTACTCTCACAAATCAGGGATCCCTGCTACTGGGCGGCGGACGGGACTGAGCTCTGCTCTGTGCTAACTGGCTGCCCTGGGTCTTCATTTCCTCCTCTGAAAAGGGGTAAAAAATAAGAGGATCACTGTGCGCATTGCATGGAAAATTTTATCTAAAAACCCATAAGTTTCACATAAGCTCTGAGTACATGATGACCGTGGTTATACTCATATACTAGTAAGTTTCAGTGTGCTTCATAGCTTGATTTCCCAGTGAAAGAATACATCTTTTAGGTACCCATGCTCATAGGATCTTATGGTAAAATATTGGAAGACGTTTGTAAGAACAGATGAACTATAATAAAAGAGAAACAAATTAGCCAGGAAAAATAGAAAGTAAAATAGAAATAGAAAGTAAAATCTGGGGAAATTGGCCTGCTGATCTGAGGGCCAACAATGTCTGCTTGGGGAGGAAAGTCTGTTTGCAAACTTGGTTCCAAATGTGTAGGAGACAAGAATGAGTTTGCCATAGAAAATTGTTAGTACAGAGTATCAAATCCATAGTTTATGTATTATGCCAATGGTATCTGGTTGTTAATTTAAAATAGTGAGTGAAGCGTTTCCCTCTCCTAACTGTACTTTCAAACAGGTATTTGAGTCTGTCCCAGCAAGAGTGTGTAAATCCTGCACGCTCATTTTGTGGGTCAGGGAAGGAAATGGAAGCAACCCTGATCATCTCAGTACTGGAGTGAGTGACCCCCTTCTCATAGTGTCTGGACAGTTGACAAAGGTGTCCTGGGGCGTTTCCAGGAGCGGAGAAGGCCAGCTGTGGATGCTGCACACATGGGGGGAGCGTTAGCCTCTAGTCGCCTGTACCTGCTTTGCTCCTCATGCCATAGGTCCTTTTCCAGAGCTGTTTGTGGAGTGGATACTTAGGAGTCTACACTTTGTAAATCATGGCAATGGGGTCTCCAGTGGACCCCATATGTCATTCTTGTCTGGGTACTAGTAACACTCAAATAAGAATATGAGACTTCATATATTTTTTTTAATTGTCCTATCTACACATCTTTCATTTGTTTTTTGTTTTCTTCTAACCAACTAGAAACTCACTAGAATGTTCTGGATCAGAACCAGAATAGATAGGAGCATAGAACCTGGGCTTTGGAGTCAGTCAAGTTTTGGGTTCCGGCTTGGTCACACAACCTCACAAAAGATTTAAGTCCCCAGAGTCTTTGCTCCTTGTCTGTAAAATGGAAATAATAATACCTTCCTCACTTTTTTTGTTGTAAGGATGAAGTATAAAAAATGCTCGTTCTAGGGCCTGATGAGTGTGGCAGCCTTAGGTCCTCATTAGAGGTATTTGTGGATTTCCATATAGAGGGAAAAGATGCAAACCGATATAAGCCACAGGCAGATGTGTGCAAGTTGGCACATTTAAAAAAATATATATTTATTTATTTCACAGAGAGAGGGAGAGAGAGAGAGAGAGAGAGAGATCACAAGCAGGCAGAGAGGCAGGCAGAGGGAGAGGGGGAAGCAGGCTCTCAACTGAGCAGAGAGCCTGATGCGGGGCTCAATCCCAGGACCTTGAGATCATGACCTGAGCCAAAGGCAGAGGCTTAACCCACTGAGCCACCCAGGAACCCCCAAGTTGGCACATTTGGCATTATTCATTTTGCTGATGAGGATTCTGATAGGAATGCATCTAGAAATTAGGGTCCCTGGTTTTCATTCCAGTTTCCTTGGAAATCATTTTACCCTTTTAGCCTAGATATGTGGGTTCCTGTGTCCTAGGCCATAATGACCAAGAACACAGGGGCTGGGGCCACCCATTTTCCTCCCCACCCCATGGCCTGTATCAGGATACAAGAGTTAAAGGAATGCCCTCTCCTTATATTGTGTTGGATACTTGACATTGAAATAAAATCACTCTTTATAGGTTTGGAAATACCATCTGAGTTTATTGTATCAGTTTATTGTATCATCACTTTGGAGTGATACAAGATGCCATGAACTCATCACCTTTTAAAGTAGTTTTGTCACCACGTGCCTATTGCTAAAATGCTCTTCCTTGGGGCACCTGGGTGACTCAGTGGGTTAAAGCCTCTGCCTTCAGCTCAGGTCATGGTCCTGGGGCCCTGGGATCCAGCCCTGCCTAGGGCTCTCTGCTCAGTGGGGAGCTGCTTCCCTCCCTCTCTCTCTCTGCCTGCCTCTCTGCCTACTTGTGATCTCTGCCAAATAAATAAATAAAATCTTAAAAAAAAATGCTCTTCCTTAACAATGGAAAGTGTAAGCTTTCCTTCTCCACCTCTTTCCCATGATTGAAAGTGAAGGCTGAAACCAAATAAGTATTTCAAACCAGATCATTTCTTTACTCTAATCTTTCAGCTGTCTTTCTTATTGATGGGTGAGGCATGTTTCATTCCTAACAAAATGTTGTTTAGAAAAGCACTGATGCATTGAGCACATTTAACAGACCACTAGAGATAATGTCGAACAGAGAAACTTCTCCAACGTAAAGGAGAAAACCATGAGCTCATTATGTAAGTCATGTTTCCTGGGTGGGCAGGTGGTTTTCTTACCATTATTTTTTTGCTGACTTTTTGTATGTTCTAGGTCTTGCCCAATGATTTATGGAGATTTCTTTGGTGATTTAAAATTCTTTTTATTGTCTAATCACAGTGTTTACACTGAGCATACCTTTCTAAGTCCTGGAGGGAAAGTTAGGAGGTACTAAGAAACAACAACCAAACTAGTCTGACCTCTCGGGAAAGCATTCTTTGTAGATGTTGTCCAATAAAAGAATAATCCCTATTTAATAAGGAAAGGCCTTGTTAGAAAGGATTATTGTAGGGGTTGGGGCTGGCCTCTTGCCATAGGGGTGGGGGGCTAATTGTTATGAAGCAAAGACTAGGAATTTGGAGCATCCATGTCTATCCTTATAGATAAACAAGGTGGAGGGGGAACCTCTGAGATTTTTATGGGGAAAGGTTATTCCTTGCAATAGTTGTTTTCTAGAACACAAGAGGGTGGAAATTCTTTTAATCCTCACTGTTTCCAGGAACACAGAGCTCAGATGAAATTCAGCATCATCAGTATGCATTCTTTATATGTGTTATTCATGGATAGTTATATCATTTGTTCATGGTATCAGAAGTGAGGGGAGCACATCATGCTTATTTATAGTAGCACTCCAAACCACATAGACATTCAGATCGCGTTAAACATTGCCATCGGGTAAGAATATTAATTGACTAAAAAAATCATGCAATGTAATAGTTATGCAGCTGGGAATACATTCTGATTCCCAACTTAGCCCTCACAGTAGAAGTTGTAAAAGCATCCTGGAGGGTAGGTTTTATCAGTAATTTTTGGTACTTCATATTTTGAAACTTAGTCGAATGCCAAATATCCCTTAAGCTTCTGATTCCCCCGTTTTCTTGTGTATCACAAAAATAGCAAGACAATCCTTCTGTGCCATCTTGTGTAAAGCTCTATTTTATTGACTTAACACTGGTAAAAGTGTAAGTGCTGCAGCAAAGTCTTAAATCGTGTCCCCACGATGCTAAATTGCCCTCAACTGCAGGGACGTAGGTCTCATTTACCTACCAGCTGCTTTACAGATGAGAAGACCAAGGCCTGGGTGGTCGCGATAAGGTGCACACGTCCACACGGCTTGGCTTCCATGCCGCCATTACTGCCAAGGACCGCTTTCCAGTACTGGCTTGTCAATATATTCCATTGTATGATTAGTGATTCTTGCCTTTGATTTAAAAATGTGACTCACGCCATTTTCCCCGTGACAGATCCTTTCAGTGGCTCAAATGAATCAAACCTTGCAATGAACCAAATGGAGTCAGTGAATCAAAATTCAGAATCCTAGACCTGACTGATGAGGAGCCCTGGGACCCAGCTGCCACTTGCTTTAGATCCCACCCCCCGCCCATCTGCCCTCACTCAGTGCAGACAGACCCCAGCCTGACCACAAGTCAGTCCCAGGGTGATACCAGGGGCACTCTGCGCTCTGCTCTCAGCTTCCCTATCATGTCCTAGAAAGAGATTCTCTGCTCCCCTCCTCCAGCCTGTATTAGGTCCAGTATTATAATGCCTGGTTGTGTCTTGATGTTTTCCTTCATGGAATTTGTCACGATTACATGTTTATTTTTGAAGTTACCTCTGTAGTGTCTATAAGCCCGTGTCTGTTTTGTTGATCAGTGTGCATATCTGGCATACAGTGTTGGACTTAACTTAAAATTAGTGTTTGTTGAGTGTATGGATGAGTGAAGGTACTCAATGCCGTGGCTGCTGATAGTGGGATAAGCCTGTGTTCAATTATTGAAATGGACTGTCTCTGTCCTGCAGGGAACGGGACTTGTTTTCTTCTCAAATACTCGATTTTTGGTGGTTGTGTGGTATCCTGTCCTTCCTTCGGCTCAGGGCATGATCCCTGGGTCCTGGGATCGAGTCCCTTGTTGGGCTCCCTGCTCAGTGGGGAGTCTGCTTCTCCCTCTCCCTCTGCTCCTCCCCCTGCTTGTGCTCTCTCGCTGTCTCTGTCAAACAAGTAAATAAATAATCTTAAAAAAAAAAGAAGAAATGCATACGTTTTACTTCAAAGCCAGTTTGTTTTTTTCTAAATATCACATTCAACTATTAGCTAATATTAGTGGTAACTATTTCCACACATAGATATGGAAGACATTTTAAAAACATTTTTCTTTAAAGAGTTAATATTGGAATAATAACATGTACATATGACTATCTGTAGGCAAAAGGATAGTTATAATACTCCCTCTAAAGTTTTCTGTTTGAAGGCCCCCTTGTTGTTGAATTATTCTATTGCTGTATCAATATTTTGTAAGGAAATCTAGTTGTTCATTAATGCTCGTGGTGATATTTGTGTAGAAGAAACAAAGCACCATTTCTGTGCTGGTATTTACCCTTTTACACAGTTATTTACTTTTTTTTTTTTTTTTTTTTTTTTTGGACCCAAGCATATGTTTTTAAATATAAGCTCTGGGGCTCCAGGTTGGTTCCATGGGTTAAGCATCTGCTTCAGCTCAGGTCATGATCTCAGGGTCCTGGGATGGAGCCCTGCCCAGCAGGGAGCCTGCTTCTCCCTCTCCCTCTGCTTGTCTCCCCTCGCCCCAGCTTGTGCTCTCTCTCTCTCAAACAATTAAATAAAATCTTTAAAAAAATAAACATAAGCTCTGACATTGATCTCTTTGTTGACGAGCTGCCCCATAAATTCTTCAGTCTCTGTCGACAAGTGTCCTCCAAAGACTCTGGTCTGCAGCCACGTTTTGTGCAGACACTGGCATTCAATAGGTCCTATAACGTGTACCTGCGTGCTAGGTCTTGCTGGGGTTTCTTCTCACTTGATTTTCGTGGCTCCCGATCAGTGACAGACTTGTCAAAGCCCCTGCGATCTCAAGACCTCAAATAAAGTTATAGCAGAGAGGGAAAAAAAGAAAAATCACACAAAGCCTTCTGCTGATATTAAAATGTTTAAAGTGACTTGTTTAATCTCATTCTGGAGGCAAATCGATGATTTCATACCCAACTACTGCTCTATTAGCTGCCTGTGTACAGGAAAGTGAAAGAAAAGGCAATTAATCCGCTGGTTCTGAGGGAAAGGGTCACTTTTCCCTGACATCCGACCAGCCATTCGGTGAGCTCTGCTGTATTCAGTGAGAAGGTCAGGCGGGAGCGGGGCGGGAGCAGGTGCAGCCGCCTCTCTCATTGCCACCTCTCCCCAGGTCTGGGGTGCCCACGGTAGAAGAAGGGTGCGCTGGCCAGGCATGGGGAGGGGACCGCATGGCCTCTAAAGGGGTCCTTGTGGTTCAGCAGAGTCAGGAATGTGCCAGGAAGGATGGAGAACTTGTGGGGTTGAATCCAGGAGCAGCCACTCCTCTACCCCTTGTTCCTCATAATCCAGAGAAGAGTCCCCTATCCCCTTTCCCTGGGAGTGACAGCTTATTCTGAAGCCACATTAGGAATGCATTTCCAAGGGCCATGACTATAGTGATGTAGTCAAGGCGACAAACTTCCATCCATGGAGCTCTGTGTGACAGGTGGGGACGTGGTGGTGTGACTACCAAGATGGCATGACAGCCACACCATACCCTCCCCCAGCCCCACTCGTTCGAGTTGGTGGGACCAGTGAAATTCCAGAGCAGTGGGCACTTTGTGCAAAGGAATGCCTTTTCCCTCCTGTCTTCTCTGGGAGACATTACTTGTTTGATTTAATTTTTTCTGTCTCGGGGATGGATTTAATCAGTTGGGACAATGGTTAATGTGATTAAATTAGGTTTTCTGATTTATGAATGGAGAGGTAATGCCTTAATTTCACAATACAAAAACCTTGGCATGTTTTATATTAATTGATTGAATGGAATTGCCACACAGGAGTAATTTTTCCAGGACCATGCATAATATGTTCAGGACTGTTATTTTCCCAAATGACCTAAAAGAGTGGTATCTGATTGTTCTGGGTATAGATCCAGAAGGCAGTTGTTATTCTCTGGTCTGTCTTTCCAGGATTAACTTCTATACCATATCACTTTCTTGCTGTTCGAGGCATAAATAAAAGCATTTCCTCATCTTCAAACACTTCAGGGAGTTAGGGAAAATGTGAAACACCACTGCTGAATTTTTCTCAAGGATTTCTGCCCCATTTAAAAAGTATGTTTGTCTATGAAGACATAGCTATACCTACTTGGAAATCCATTTGTAACACAAATACTCTTTAGAACACTGGGGACAATGAATTAGATTTTTCCCATGTAAGAAACAAGTTCACTCCATAAACAATGCTAATATTTTTAGTGGGAATTTATTGTCAATAAGAATTTATTGTCAATAATATTTTAGTGGGAATTTATTGTCAACTTTATGGATAGCGATGCGGGGGGGGGGTTGTGGGTGTTGGTATCTGTAGCTGTCAGTGATCTCTTAGTGCTCAAAAATATTTTATTTGGAAGCTAATTTGGCTTACAGTAGAGAGAGGGAGGGTAGTCCTTCTTTGTCTTCTTTTTCCAAAAGAGTGAATTTTCCCTTCTTTTTGAGAAAGCGGATAAACTCTGTGTGGAACTCCTCCACCATCCACAGCATGACTATGGGGTAGAAATGGCCAATCTGTGGGTTTATATCACATTAGGAAGGCAGGTGTCTGAATTCACTATTTTATTTTCAAATATTTTTATGGGCAGGAAAGAAAAGCAGAAAGCTACAATAGTGATTTAAAGTTATTTTTATGTGGACATGCATGGAATTTTTATAAAGCACCGCCTCAAAGAGCCACAAAACCCTTCTTATTCACTGTGAATCGGTTTGCCTGGGCTAGATAGGAGCAGTGAATTAACAGGAAGAGTTTCTTGTGGAATGCAGTTGATTGGCTTAATAGCAAAGCAAGACTGTGATTCTTTACAGGCTGTTATTAGACTTCTGTGTCCTTCCTCCATTATCGACAATTGTGTAGATTCCTATCTTCAAGCCACACACACTGTTCTCTATTAAAATATGATAAAATTAAAGGCAAAGTCAGTAGACCAGTCCCAGGGGATATGTTGTTTAGCCCAACAGTCCCTGATGAGCATTATTAAAACTGTAATAATAACAGCCACTGAAGGAAAGTAGAACAATTTAGGACGTTGGCTATCAGCCAACTGCCTTTGTCTTAGCTCTTTCCCTGGCTCCTACAAAGAAGAGCTTGGCTTCCAGCAGTCTTTCATGACATTTGTCCATCTTCTAAGATTCTTGTGGAGTCCAGAATGTCCAACTGATGAGGCATCCTCTGCAGAGCAAGAGGACAGCAGAATAACCCACTTCCAAGAGGGTGTCCTCCTTCCCACTTATTTCAGCAGGTAGTTCTAGCCAAGTTGGTGAATTGGAATGTCCCAATGCAGGACACGTCCTGATCTGTGAATGTTTGCTCTTACAGGCAACCTGCTTATAGGCTTATGTGCAGCAGGCACTTCTATTGTTGGTTCAAGTATCTACTGGTCTCTGATATACCATTGGTATAATCATTATTTTTTTTAAAGATTTTATTTACTTATTTGATAGACACATTTATGTGACAGAGATCACAAGCAGGCAGAGAGGCAGGCAGAGAGAGAGGAGGAAGCAGGCTCCCTGCTGAGCAGAGAGCCCGATGTAGGGCTCGATCCCAGGACCCTGGGATCATGACCTGAGCCGAAGGCAGAGGCTTTAACCCACTGAGCCACCCAGGCATCCCTAATTTTTTAAATAAGCTATATGTTTGATGAAAACTAATATATTTGATGAAAACTAATAAGCTTGCTATTCAACATCATCTCTCTTGATACTTCACATTGCATTACGGTAATAGATGATAAGACTTGTTTAGTCATATAGGCTATGAGAAAGAGTATACATTCATTGTTGCCTTCAAAAAAGCAATGATTCTTGAGTGCCTGCTCCATGTCAGTATGGTACGAGGTGCTCGAGCATAATAGTAGGTGCTACAGACAGGGCTCCTAGTACACGGAGCTGACCACTGGGCAAGACAGCCTGTACACAGGTCACTATAAATTAATCTGGTATGTAATTTGAGCTGACAATTAGTGCCATAACAGAATGCAGGATAGGTCAGAAGGCTAGAGAGCGAGGTGCAAGTGGTTTGGACTTCAGAAGGACGGTCTCGCTAAGCAGGTGGATTGATGGAACCAGTAGGCAGTGTTGCGAGGAATGGCAGGAGGGAGGAGGAGTGCTAAGTGCAAAGGCGGAGTTTGGCGTATGCAAAGCATAAAAAGAAAGAGAATGTGGCTGGACTGGGGTACGGGGTGATGAGGCTGGAGAGAGACGAGGCAGGATTATGTTGGGTCTGGAAGGTGTGCGTGTGGGATGTGGATGCGAAGCCACAAGAAAATAGTAGAGGAGTTAGAGGATCTAACTTGTGTTTCTAAACAACCACCCTAGCCTCTTAGAGAAAAATGGCTTGGGCAGGAAGGAATGGAAGGAGGGGAAGTAATTTTGAGGAACCAGCTAAGAAACTGTGGTAGCTTGGATTAGGGTCGAGTAGCGTTGGAGGTGTAAGAAATGGCCCAATTCTGGAGGCATTTGGAAGATAGAATCCATGTTATCTGTCTGTGGATTAGATGTGGAGTACGATGGAAATAGAGGAATTAAGGATGATTCATAGACATTTGTCTTGAACATCTGGGTAATGGAGATGTTCTTTACGAAGATGGGGAAGACAGGGCAGAAGCAGGCTATGTTGTTGAGTAATCATACGTTCTGATTTGGGCATATTAATTTTGAGATGCCAATTAGGAGAGCCATGGAGGCAGTTTGCTGTACAGATCTGGAGCTCAAAGCCGGAAATGTAAATTGGATAATTTGGGAATGTGGTAAAATTGGAAATCAAAGAATAAAGCTTTAAAGCCATGGGACTGGAGAAGATCCGGTGAGCGAGTGAGTGAGTTTAGGTAGAAAAATGAAGAGGTTCCTGTCCCGGATCGTAGTGCCTTCCAACGTTTGCAGGTCAGCAAGGGGTCCAGCATAGAACTGGGATGCTGGGGCAGCTACTGGTGATGTGCATAGGCCCTTGCTGCTTGGGTCCTCTTTCTGGAGCATCTGTTCTTGGTGACTGGACCGCACTCTAGAAAATCTAGAAAGATTTGAAAAGTGAGAACAATGTAAGATTGCAATTCTATTTCGAGGAGAATGAAAATGATGTTTATAAACAGATATGTAAAATACAAAATTGGGCTCTCCTCGGTATTTGAGTAGAGCTCATTTTCATGTTTTCACCTCATTAAAAGAAAGGATTTTCATAAGATTTGAATACTCTTTGAAGATATTTATAGATTTAATCAGTTCACATATTTATCAGGCATTAATTTCAAACCACTTAGCTATCTTTCAGCAAAGTGAGAGATCAATGAACTAAAAAAAAAAAATTCCCGACTTTCTTAGTTTCCATTCTAATGAATCATAGCTTTCAGTGTCAAGTTGTTAATGAAAATTTACATTCATACAGAGAATTTGTTTCATGGCCATTATTATCAATATTTATCATTTGCCAAGAGGTGAAGGACAGTCTCCCTCCCCCATCTGTATTTATGGATGATCAGGTATAATTGCACTGAATGATCTCAGAAGTGAGGCTTCCACAACTGTACTTGGGAGAATCTTGTCGTCACTAATATATTAGACTTCGCACATTCTTAAATTTGGGAAAGTAACCCTTGTCTAAGACATTTAAGTTAATCAAGTTACTAAGTATTTTGTTTTCCTAAGTGGACCTAACTTAAAAAAACAAAAACAAAAACAAAAAACAAACTCCATTCCACCTATTTTTCTAGTCTTTACTGAGGCATCCTGACACCTGGAGGTATCCTTACTCCAGACTTCTCCGTAGATGCACAGTCCAGCCCTAAGGGCTTTCTCTATGGAAGTCCAAGACTGTAAAGATGCTCTCAGCATATTTTACTAAGTAGTTAATTTCACTTTGGTTTTTATATGTCACTTTGGGAATAAGAATGGTAGATGTCCAATTTCATTTTGTTTTGTTTCCTACCATGCCTCCCCCAAGTTAAATAACAAAAAGAAGAGAGTGACATGAAGTATTGTAAAATCTGACTTTAGTTCTTTCTGACTTAATGTAGAGGTCAAGTACAAAGTGAAAATCAACACTAGAACTTCATTATTTGGGACACATATTTGAGATATTTCTAAAATAAATCAGAAATGCTTGTGGTTTTGGATTTATTGATCATTTACAGAGTGTCTTACATTACAACTATAGTGGGACGTGTTTGGGGTTTTGAGAAACCGTGATTTTCAGGAACTGGGTTCTAATGGATATAGGAAGGGTTAGAAAAAAACAAAATACTAAGTTATTCCAGATAATGAAAACCAAGAGAAAATATTCAGTGGTTTGCTCTATTGCACTAAGAAGGAAAAAACCACATATTTTTAAAAAATGTTGGGTAGTGAGAAGTGAGCAAACTAGTCAATGATTGACGAGCACAGGTGTCAGGCAGCTTTGTGCTGCAATCTGGAGTTTAAGACAGAGGGATGGTGCTGGCTACGTACGTATTTAGACATGTCGGTTGTATGTCTCTCCCATACATACACTGGGATAGTTCAGCTAAATCCGGGTAAATATCTTGCTTACTCACTCATTCTCCTGCCCCTGCCCCTGCGTGGTCAGGAAAGCCTCAGGGCAGCCATGCAAGCGGCCAGTCCTATCTGGCCTTTTATCATGGCACCTGGAGAATGAGCGGCTCCCATTCCCCGCTCGGGATGTCCTCATGAGCATCGGCTTATGCCAGCGAGGGGAACGCGGCAACTTGGCCCGTTTGGCCCTGCTGCTCGTGACTAGTTTGCATCATTTGCAGCACATTTCCCCATTAGGATGACCTCATGGAAGATCTGGCCATTACCCTGGTTGCAGGCACCTGGGAAGGGCTCAGTGCAGCTTGGAAGGAGACTTCATACTCCTTGGGTGTGCTGGCCGTCCCCCTCTCTCTGCCTTCTCCCTCCCATATGGGTAGAAACATGCACAAATAGAAAGAAACAACAACAACAACAGAATTTTAAATCATGAGGAAACCATTTTATGAGAAAGTAACGGTGTGGTTTTTCCCTATATTGGCAGAGAAGATTCGGTGTCGTTTAAAAGAACTTCTGAGTGGGAGTTTGAGAGGAGAAGTTGCAGGATACCTGGTTGGTTCATTCCTGTTTCTTTAAGATATATATGGGGGTGTGGCCAGGAGCAAGAAGGACAGACAGCTCTGTTCTCAGAATGTTAGTACTGAAGGGTGACCGGAGACCATCAGATGGCAGGTGCAGAACTGGTCCTCGGGGCAGAGCCACACCTCAGACCGAGATCTGTGGCCAGTGCCCTGCCCTTTTCTTCAGAGCACCAGCCCTTTTGCTCCCCATCCTTCTAATCAGAGCAGTATTCCCTTGAGCGTATCAAGAATTGAAGCCAAGCCAACCACTTTCAAAGGTTTATTCATTCTAAATTTTATAAAATGCTGACGGTATTTTATTCACTCAGTAGTACTCAGTGAGATGCTTCTATTTGTCATGTATGTGCTCAGACCATAGAGATAAGAAGATGAGTAGAACTTTTCAGCATCATCAAGGAGTGTGAAGCTTAGTAGAGGAGTCAGACATGGGACAGGGTTGTAAGTGATGCGTTAGAAATCCATAAAGCAAGGCTCCTGGGGGGCTTTGTTACTGTCTGCCTTCGGCTCAGGTCATGAACGCAGGGTCCTGGGATTGAGCCCCACATTGGGCTCCCTGCTCTGCTGGAAGCCTGCTTCTCCCTCTCCCACTCCCCCTTCTTGTGTTACCTCTTTTGCTATGTCTCTGTCTGTCCAAATAAATAAATAAATAAATAAAACCTTTAAAAAATCCATACAGCTTGTAACAGAGCCATTAATAGCAGGAGGAGCCACTTCTAAATATCAAACAAATAAACATCTAAAATGCTATCACTATTGTAGTTAAATATTTTTTTCCTGAATGACATGGGCTGTAAGATCAGGTTTGTTTAATCTAGTAGCTACCAACCCTAAACACTGCTCAGATTTGTTCTTTTTCTGTAAAGCAGTATCTTCTCATTAGCCACATTTCGACTTTACAGTTCCTTTTCTTCACAGTAGGGGGAAAAATATACTGCTTCCCAAGACAACTCAACATTAATAGCAATTATTTTCCGTAGCCAGTAGTTCATTTTTAGATCAGTTATTAACTATTTCCAAAGCGAATTCCAATTGTTTTTCTGTATTAGAGTCCCCTGTACATGTTTTCTGAAGTTAAATATATTAACTACATCTGCTGGCAATTTAGCTCTTGTGGATTATAAAATTATTTTAAGCCTTCACCAGTGCACATTTATTAAGTGTCTACTTAGTGTAAGTCATTAAGGTGGGCTCCATGAAGTGCAGAGATGAGAGGCCCACAGACCCTGTTCCTGGAAGCTCCCAGTGCTGGGCAGGGGTGGGGAGAGGAGAGCACAGGCTCCATGGGACCTCATGTTCTCCAGGTCTCACTGGCTCCATCAGAATTCAGTCATTATGCAAAATGAGGCCCCATGAACTTTTCCTTTAATTAAATTTTCCCCCAAAATATCGGAGATACAAGACGGATGAGAGAAGGTGTTCCCACCTCTTAGCTTTACAATGGAGCACGATCACATGCAAGCCTGAACTTTCCACATTCACCAGGCCTCTCCCATGGAACAAGAGGATTTTAGATCATTGCCACCGCTCTGGGCCTTTGGTGAGCATGCTTTTTCATAGAATTAGACCAGGGAAGAGTTTCCCCTCTGTGTCAAACTCTCATAGCACCTAAGAGCGAGGTGACTTGTGCCCTGGGTGGTACAGGGAGAGCTTTTTTGGTTTCTGGCCTTTATTTCTCCTCTGAGGCAGGAATTCCAGAGTAGACAGTTGGAGCAGGTGTGTGCCCCAAAGGGGATACCCTGTATAGTTCCCAAGTCCTCCCTCCCTTGTAGATTCTGTCCAGGAGCCCTAAACCCTCCAGATTATTGCCTTTGACCAGTTCCTTTCCTCCAGTTGGGCAAATGTAAATGAGGTCATGGATTAAGCTTTTTCTCCAACCTGTCCTTCCTCATATGGATGTAAATATACTAAAATTTGCCTTCAAACTCCATTTGCCAGATATAGCTCAACTTCAAGGTGAGGGCTCACCTCAAACCTGACTAGTCAAAAATAAAGAAAAAAGTGTATAATAGGAGACAAAACAAAGGAAAAATCCATTGCAACTGGGTCTGGATGGGTTGATAAAGAGGCCACCCATGTGAAGCTTAGTCTAGGGCTTGGGAGCCCAGACCCTGGAACAATGCTGGCCCAATTCAGGTCCTGCTCTGCTCTCTGAGCTTGGGCAGCTAGTCTTTCTGGACCTCCATTTCCCATTCCTTGGAAGGGGGTGAGGAGGAGCGGTGGTGACAGTAGTGATACCTACTTCATGTGACTGTTACCGAATGCGATGGTGTTTACGAAGTGATCAGCGGCACAGCTCTGGGACATTATGATGCCACATCATCTGAGCCTGCTTGAAGAACGAATAGCCTTTACAGGCAGAGGAGTGGAAATGGCATTTCAGTGGGAAGGGGCAGCGCATGGAAAAAAGGCACAAAGGCTCAGAGAATGGAGTGTATTTGCAGACTAGGAATAATTTGGAGCTCTTGGAACTGTGTGTGTGTGTGTGTGTGTGTGTGTGTGTTGTGTTGTGTAGCTCTGCTAGGGGCTGGTCATACCCATATGTGTGAATGTTGACAGATGGGACGATACCGTAGTTTCCTGTAGTCTAGCCTGTAGGACACAGATACGCTGCCTGTCCCAGTGTCTTTGATTGTTTACTTATGAGCGTACTCGGGCGTTCTGACATATGGCAGTCACTGGAGTTGACTTGCCTGGTGCCACTCCTGTAACCACCTTGACCGGGCTCCTGCCACGGGCCAGGCACGTAGAGTCCCTTCCTCATACGGAGTCCCTGCAGGGGTGCTCGGCGGTGCTCTCCATCTTCATGTGTGAGAAGGGGCGCTTCCCCAGGGTGAGTAAATGACCCACCTGTATCCGTCTGCTTTACCGTGCAGCAAAGTACCGCAGGCTTCCTGGCTTCAGAAATGCTTATTTATGATCTCAAAGGGTCAGGAACGTGGGCCCCGTGGGCCTGGGTCCTCTGCTCAGGGTCTCAGAGGCTGCACTGAAGGGGGCCCTCTGTGGAGTTCTGGGTCTTTTTCCAGGCTCACGTGACTGTTGGCAGACTCTGGGTCCTGTGGTTGTGGGGCTGGTAGCCAGCCAGGTCCCTGACGTGCCCACCCCTGTGACCAATTCACTGACACTCTGACAACCGGAAGCCCGACTCAAAGCCAGCAGGAGACACCCTCTCTTTCATCTTTTCTTTCGGGAAAGACTAGGTCCCTTTCATAAGAACATCAGGCTTGTATACCGTGGGCAGAGTCTTGGGGCCTGGCATAGAATTCTGTCTCCAATATTGTCCAAGGTCACAAAATGAAAATGTTGGGCTTCACGCTAAAGTCTCTTTGACTCTGAGATCACTCTACAGAATCTCTCGTCCTCACTCTCACTCGTATCTTACCCTCAAACACAACGTGTACCTCATGTCGGAAACCACGAGCACGGAGTTCGAGAGGACGGTGTCACTGGCTCAGTGTCTGAATTCTCTTTACCTTTAACTTTCTGCTGATTCTGTTGCAAAGGCTTTCTTTTTCACAACGATACCATGGCCAAGCTGAGATCGCAACATGATCAAGCAAATACAATTCCCCCTTAATGTACAGTCCTTAAAAGCCCTTTCAGAACTTACGGAGCTTCACCTGAATATTTTTATCTCAAAAACCAGTGTAGAAACATTCTGGGTTTCCCCCTCTCTTGCCCCATTATCATTGTATTATAAGCTCCTCACACTTGTCAGTCATCTTGTTTTTTGTAACAAAATAATGCCAGGCAAGCAAGGTCGTTGTCGGTAATGGCTTGGGAGACGAAGTTATTTGACTGAAGAGTTTGGAGCTGTTTTGCTAAACTCTAGCCATGCCACAGTGACATCGTGTGAGACCTCATGCCACCGGCCACACTCCGTTTTCATGGCCGCTGTAAACGTGGGTACATCCAGAACTACAGTCATTTGAGAAGTTCCCTGGCTTTGGTTTCAGACAGCAGTCAAAGCTGGGAACCAGGGCTTCGGGAAGGCCTTGTTATTTTCTTGTAGCTCAACAAATTTCATTCATCGGCCAGGTTGCTGCCCGAGCAATACACAGATGCAAAATGACTGTCAAAGCGAAGAAGGTCTTATTTCATTTTGCTCCCAATTCCTTGTCAGCTACCAGCAAAGGCAGGTCATCAGCTGGGCACTAGGGGCAAGGAAGAGGAAAAGACTTGATTTCTTAATAAATAAACATCTTGGAAAGAAACGGGCAAGATATGCATTATTTGTACATTGGATTCTTAAAAAAGAAACTAGGCCAGCAGGGACAAAGCTTTCAGCCCGGTGTGTGCTGACGTAAGGCGAGGAGATTTTCAGACTGGCTTGGTTACCGTTCTCTCCTTTCTGTTCTCATGTTGCCCCTTGGACATAATCACTAACAGGAGAATGGGGGCCGTGGACCACAACAACACGGGACAATTCAGGAGAAGATGTGACCCATAGATGCATTCGCCTCGCACCCCGTTTCAAGAAACCGGTGAGACACCGACGTGCAGAATTACTGGGGACTTTGTCTGTTTCCGACCCTCGCATGGCAAGGGGCTGTCGGGGGCTGTGACTTGAACACGTTCGGGTGTTGGATGAGTGTTGCCTCCTGAATTATGCCCCCGCAGGCTCTGTCTGCGTGTCCCCTGCCTTTGCCACAAACGGTCTGTTCTGTGCCCATTAGGACATGGTTCGCGGGTTCGCCAACTTCCTTATACTTGAGCTTTGACTTTTTACTCTGAATTGATTTTGTCATTCTTGTAGCTAATGTAGAAATTTCCCCTCCCATGTGCGCTGGCCTAGCTGGGCTCAACCCCGACCATTCTCACTCAAGAGGTTTGGAAGTAGGGGCCGGCCACTACTTCTGCTCTTTCACCGATTTTCCTCGGCCGTTGGTTGAGGCGTGGACTGATGACCCCATTTTGTAGGTGAGGACACTGAGGCTCCACAAGTTTGCAGTACTCTCTGAACTCAGCTGCTATTAACCCAACTGGCCTGTGGACCCAGTGTATTCCTGGATCCAGAATTGCACTCATTGCAACCTCTCCCCCGTTGCCAGGTTTGAAGTTTGATACAGTTTCTTGGAGAGGCTGCCTTTAAATTACAAAATCTCATTTCAAAAAGCTGGAGTGTACTGTGGCCAAAAGAGGGAAGGCACTGGAGTCAGAGTCAGTTGGGTTTAAGTCCCCAAACGGCGTTTCTAAAGCCACGTGACCCTGGGCAGATGACGTTCCTGAAACTCAGACTTCCATCTGTAAACCTCATAAAATAGATACGTAAAGTCCTCAGGGATCTTCTATGGCACCTGGCAGCAGGCATGGTAGTAGGCACTCGATGAATGGTATCTGGCCACGATAGAGTGTGTCACAAACGATTATTAAGGACTATAAGATTAAAGAACATATATTCTACTCGTATAGTTTCATTATAAGCCAAAATCTCAAACTCAGACACTTCAGGACGGCAGATATTTATAATTCATTCTTATGCAAAGAAGCCATGATAATAAGGGGACCACGATGGTGTGTGTTTCTTGCAGGTCAGTGACATTTACGGCTGTTTTCATGGCACACCCCCAATGCAAGCATTATTTAATCTCTAAAATGTAATTACTTCCTGACCAAAGAATCAAAGCACGGAAAACCAGCAACCCAAACAAAAGTGGTTTAATCGCAGATCTCTATTTGTGAAACAGAATAAAAAAACACATTCCCTTAATCAAGTATGCTTTCTCCTCCATGCTGTGGAGGACAGCTGAACGATGCACATGGGTTTTTCGTCTTTATTTTAAAACATGTGTGCGTTTTGTACCTAATATTGCCTTTTCCTGTTCATGCTGAATGGAAATCATCTCTGGCAGAAGCAAGACACAGTATCCAGCAAACATCTATTTGGCCAGATTTTGCAATCCACGGTTCAATTTCTAAATGAAATGAGACTAGTAACGAACAACAGAAGACACCGAAGAGCGAAGAAGTGAGCGGCTTGTCAATTTTTATCATTTTTACTAACCGGCGTGGTCATGGCCTATGCAGTTTGTAGATAAAGAACTATTTTACAGGGCTCTGCATCTATTAGGTTTTGGGTGGATTTTATGGGCAAATTTCTGTTAAGGGTCTCAGGCTGAAAAGAGTTGTGTAAAGAGAGAGGCATGCAGGCTGGTGGCAGGGCGACAGACGGGAGTTAAGAAGATCACCTCTCAGGGCTCCTGGGTGGCTCAGTCAGTTCAATGTCTGCCTTTGGCTCAGGCCATGATCTCAGGGTCTTGGGATCGAGTTCTGCATTGGGCTCCGTGCTCAACGGGGAGGCTGCCTCTCCCTCTCCCTCTGCTGCTCTCTGCTTGTGTTCTTGTTCTCGCTCTCTCTCTCTCTCAAATAAATAAATAAAATCTTTTAAAAAAAAAGTGATCTTTCTTTAAACCACTGCCGTGGATGAGCAAGAGGGGAGAGCTCTGAGCATCACGTGACCCACCTGCTGCACCAGGTGCCCGACAGGGGCTTTGCCGTCGGAGCTCCAGCATGATCTCCGTGGGACCCCATGCTAGGGTGCTTTGTCCTCCTGGAATGACTGTTTTCTGTCCACTCACCTGAATCTCATGAATCTTTTTATCAATGGTTTTCATACCTTGAGGTGCATTAGCGTTACTCTGTGGGCTCCAACAATAACCAGCAATGGAACTGAACAAATAACTGGTTGCCAGGCCCAGGCATGTGGATTTGCCAGGATGCTCTCTGGGACAGGCTCATCCTGCTCCAAGGTGCAGTCCTCCCCAGGGCTCTAGACCGACACACACCTCAAGGTCTCTCCCTTTGCCACACATGCCCTGGACCAGAGAACAGAGAGCAGAGAAATGGGTCCCAACAGCTTCCTGATTTGGGTGACTCCATGGTCACTTCCAACAGGGGGACAACAAGCCAGACCCAGGAGTGGTCCAGCCCCTTCCTGGAGCACCTGGTTCCCTCCAGCCTTATGCTCCTTGTGTTGTGGTTCCACATGTTCATTCCCCTTCACACCCCCAGCAGGGGACAGGCTGGCCCCATGCAGCCTGCCCCAGAGGTATGTCTGCAGGGACCTTGCCTGTATTCTGGAAGCATCTCCGAGATTCTGCTGCTCTCCAGGAAGGGCCCTCAAGGAACTCAGGAAGGTTGATGGACTATGGCCCTTTGTCTAGATGGCTGTGTGTGTTGACACTGCTGGTCAGTCCTCTCAAAGTCTGACCCGGCAACCCCAGGGTAAAATACTGTGTTTGAGTCCTGTGGGCTGCGTTTCTGTCTCAACGGGACTCTAAACCACCTACTTCTCTCACCAAGAGATTGTGCTGGAATTCCACCCATTTGTTGGTCTCCTTCCTTTGGGGGACATTTTCATGCTGATTTTTTTTTTTCCCTTGAGCTAAAAGTAATTAATCCTTTCCATGGAAATCTAAATAGTTTTTCTAACTGATTATTTATTCGTAGTCTTTTTTTTTTTTTTTTGTATAGTTAAGGACTGAGTCAGAGAAATCATAGCATGTAACATAAGGAGAGGGAGTGTGAGGGATTGCTGTTCTGCATCCCCTCACCCTCCACACGCACGCTGTAGGAAGAGGGGGCAGAAGCAGTAGAGACAAGACAAGAGCTGGAAGGGAACTAATGACAGACCTTGGCGTATGCCCCACATGGAGAGCAGGGCAGGGGCCAAGAACTCCATTGGAGTCACAGCAGTCAAGAAAGCCCGTGGTTGTCACATCCGGGAGGTCACAGGGCTAGAGAGGTCATACGGGACTGCATGTTCTCTCTCAGTGCTCATCTCTTTGTCTGTGGTTCTCTGGCAATTCTGTGCTCTTTCTTCTAGGTAGTTCTTTTTCTTTTTCTCTGTACCTTCCCATCTGCTACTTTTTTTTCTTTTTTTTTTTCTTTTTTGCCTCTGTAGCTTTTCCGTCTTCTATTTTTCATGCTCCTCCTGCCGCATCTTGGCCTTTCCCATTACAAGGGCCAAAGGGAAGCACTTTAGATAGATAGATAGAGATACATACATACATACATGTACCAAGAGAGGTAATTTATTCTATAAAGGTTTATATTTATTATAATTTTAAAAGGCAAAGTTATTTTAGAAGTTTATTTCTATTATTATAAACATGTATTTACACTAAAAAAAGAACAAACAAACTTGGAAAATCCAAGGAAAGCAAAATACCAAGAAAAAATTAAGATAAATTAACCCCCTCGACCCTGTAGCAAGGTAGTAAGTAAATAAAGCAAAGCATAAACAAAACAAAACCCAAACAAAACTAAACAAAAAAATCTCTGATGATTTTATCATCTGAGAAACTTTTGGTAAACATCTAAAGTAAGATTTTTTTTAAAATTTTTTAAAGATTTTATTTATTTTTGAGAGAGAGAGAGAGAGAGGAGGGGCGTCGAGGAGGGGCAGAGGGAAAGGGAGAAGCAGACTTCTCGCTGAGCAGGGAGCCCAATACAGGGCTCCATTCCAGGATCCTGGGATCTTGGCCTGAGATGAAGGCAGATGCTTAACTCTTTTGAGCCACCCAGGTGCCCTAAAGTAAGATGTTTTACTGAGTGTTTACAAATTAAATAGGAAAGTAGCATGTTTAAAAATAATTTTTATATATCTTTAAGAGATTTTATTTATTTATTTGACAGAGAGAGATCACAAGCAGGCAGAGAGGCAGGGAGAGAGAGAGGGCGAAGCAGTTTCTCCGCTGAGCAGAGAGCCCGATGCAGGGCTCGATCCCAGGACCCTGAGATCATGATCTGAGCCGAAGGCAGACGCTTAAGGGAGTTTTTATACTTTTTTTGATATAAATTATCTTTGGTTGAAGAAAGATTCTTCAATTATAGGATCTGAGTATTAGTTGTATGTCTGTACTTAGAGACTTAAACTATATGAGTATATATATATGTATATATACTGATAATTTTAGTAATATTTGCAGAATATCAAGTAACTATTACAGTTGGACTGAGTCTGTTTCAGGCTTTTCCTGGTATGTCATAATTATTACTGTAATCCAAATTTAATAAGCTTTACCTTTAATCCCTGAAGCATTAGATTCTTCCGAATTCCTTTTTTCATCCCCAAAGTTACCTTCCCAAAGCTGAGGCACCTCACCAGAAGAGTTTAATTTTTCAGTAAGATTTTGCTGACTCTGCAATCAGTCTGCAGCCTGGGCCTCGTCGTTCGGTCCTGACGAGCCCCACGCATCAGGGAGGGTTAGTCAAGCTCTTTGGGCACATGTCAGCACAAGCTCAGAGAGGAAGGGTGACCGTGGAGCTTCAGAGAGCCCCTTTGCAAGAGCCTAAGTCCATCCCACTCAGGCCACCATGTGGTTTAGACAGGTGATCAAACCACGGGTCACCGCCCAAGGAGTCAGACAAACTCAGTTGAAAAAAGGACTGTTTCTGAAATCAGATTTTTCAATCAGTATGAAAAGTCTGGTTAGCAACATGATTGTACCTTTCAGGCAAGGACAACGCTCCCTGCAAATGGTGGGCAAATGGTGGCTTCAGCTGTTGGGAGGAGGGCATGCTGGCCATTTGGAGTCCAGAAGGGTTAGTCCACTGCCCTCAGCGTTTTTCAGCCTTTCTTGTGTATTCGGTGATGACCATCCATGGCATCATCCTGAAATCCAAAGCTTATGTCGAATAAACAATAATTTCAGTCGTCTTAACACTATTAAAATAAGACTCTCTATTTTCTTAATGCTGACACAAACATGGCTGGTGTAATGTAACCTTCCCTACGCAATGTAGTTAAATGAAGATTTATAACCAATTTATATTTAATCTTTTGACAACATTCATTTAGCATTGCCAAATAACAGAAGCTGAGAAACATTTTGTTTCAGAATCCCGACACTGTAAAAATAATTATCAACCTGAATGTCATTTTAATGGGCCTGGAAGCACATTCCTCATTATATTGTCACAGAGATTAAGTTATTTCAGGGTCAGGTTCTTGCCATCTTGTCTTTTGTAAGCTGAAAGACTTCCTTGTGCCACCGTGCTCATTTTCAGTCTGGTTGCTTGACTTCCACACACCTGCCATTATTTATTCATTGACACTGGGACACATGAATGCCGTGAGATGTGATCTCCACCCTCAAAATTCTGAAGTCTAATAGGATTGATAAAAGTATCTGTGGGGTATGGTGGCTAGAAAGTGATCCAAGTACCAGGAATGAAGTATAAATTAAATGTAGTGGGAATTAAGGGAAGAGGATTTATGCTTGGTGGCTGAATCAGTGAGGACTTCCTGGAGGAGGTGGTTTATCTTCAAAAGACTGTGTGTGGGGGGAGGAACAAGGGTGTGTAGAAATAGGGAGGAATGATGCATTTTTAGATTTGTAAGCAGGGTCAAGGGGAAGGAGTAAAGGTGGATATTTATTGTGTACTTATTCAGGGACAGCTCCCGTGAGGCTTTTTACAATCCTGTCTCCCTAAAAAGAAGAAGGTTTTAAAGTATATTTTACAAAAGGCAAAATCATGACTCTCGAGCAAATATAAAATGAACATTTGAAATATTTTAATCCATTAATTAATGATATTATTACCAGTCCAAAGAGCACTTGAGAAATTGGAGATTTATCTGTTTATGTATCTATTCAATAGAAATGTCTAAGAGCTCATTCATCTTTGGGGTTATCTGTTTCTCAGATCAGAAATTATTATCTACTGGACAAAAATCTACAACTCACAAGTAACTTCACTGAGTCTGAGACATTAAGATTAACATTGATTATGGAGGAGTGGTGGGTGGGGGGGCGGGAGTAACTGGGTGATAGGCATTAAGGAGGGCACGTGATGTGATGAGCCCGGGATGTTATATGTAACTGATGAATTATGGAACACTACATCTGAAGTTAATGATGTACAATGTGTTGGCTAATCTAATTGAAATTTTTTTAAAAAGGTAAAAAGAGTAGCATTGACTATATTTCCCTAGACCTGAATGGGTACACCTGGCTATTTACATTTAACTTAAATAAATATAAATCATATTCACAAATTTACTCCCTCAGGTGGACTCACCACACTTGGTGTGCTCAGGAGCCCCATGGGACCAGTGGCTGTCCAGCTGGACATCACAGATGGAACATTTCCAACATTGGAGAAGGTTCTAGTATACGACACTGCCCTAGAAAACCTTTGGATGGCTTTGACCCCGTGATTTTGAAAGGACTCGCTGCCTACATTTTTTGCCTTATTTCTAAGTTTTAGATACTTGCTCTGGTGGTGGTAGGAAGGGATGTGTCATGTGAGGGCAGTTTAGCTTGAACACGGAGAGAGACCATCAGTGGCAGGCCCAAAATGGAGGTCCTGAGTTTATTAAGCAAAGCTGTTTGAATCTCATTCAGGAGGCAATGAGGAGACATTTAAGGAGAATGCAATGATCAAAGATTTACTTTAGGAAAATTAATCTGAAAGCAATTTGGAGAATTGATAGGTTCTAGAGAGTGCAAAGACAGAACGACCTGTTAGCAAATGGCTTTTGTCCAGAGGAGACAGAAAGGAAAGCAGAGGGAACCCCACAAGGACAACAGACACACAGCTGTGTTTAGACACACCTAACGTATTGTTATTACTGGTGCACATGTTATTATGCAGTGATGACATTGCATATTTGCCTGTGCTTCAGAAGGCAGAGAAGATAAACTGCTTCCCGCATCAGTAACCATTTTGGGAAATGTTAGTGTCAGAGGATCATTTAAGAAGTCTCGAGGATCTGCTTTCACAGAAGTGTGGGTCACACCGGTGCTGCTTTAAAAACATTTCATCTGTGCTTATGATTCTTGGTGAGAATTCATTTGTAATACTAGAATAGAAATGCCAAAACAAGTTCTTATGATGGTTTGTTAGGATTTCTAATGTATAGGATCAACCTGGCAGATGGAGATGTTTATCCGGTGTATGCCGTCGGCGTGCCCTGATTTGAGGGTGGGGGGCTTCGATACCCAGGAACAAACAGGGGCCTCAGGATGTTCAAGGTTGTTAAGACTGTCGTGATAGGGACACACTCTGACGTGAGCAAGGCAGCTCGTCATCACTGAGCGGTTAAAGGGACTAGATCCCTAAAATGAAACGTTTAAGGGAAATAGAAAGAGGTCCGTAAATAATCCGTGCTCGTTTACTATGGTACTGGGCTAGCTGCCACTGGCTCCCCAGTTACTTGCCAGACCTGGGAGATACAAACACGGAAAGGCAGGTCCTCCTCCCGAGAAAATTGGTTACACAAAAACACAGACATACACAGTTGTTATGTTAAGTCTAATAACAAACACAAGCCAGGTGAACGCAGTGCGGAGGAGTTGTGAGGGAGGGACACTGGCTCTGCCCAGCACGAGGAAAGGGAGCAAGGCCTCTTGAGGACCTGGCGTTTGACACTTTTAAAGGTGAAGGAGGAAATTGGTCCCAAGCCAAGGGCAGGTGTGGAGGCCTGAGGGTACAGCGCATGGAAATCACAAGTGTTTTGACTTTGTTACTGCGCAGGGCGGTGGTAATTAAGTTTGCAAAGTTGGCGGGGGCGAAATCACGAGGGGCCGTGTTGAAAAATTTCAGCTGTGAAGGAATGACAACTTGTGTGATGATTTTAGTGCCTGAAGAGATAGTACATCGTCTAGGAATACTGTTTTTGATAATGATAATTTTAAATATTTCTATAGGAAAACCACAGATGTCCATTTTGAGTAATACACAAAGTGCACGTGAGGTTTAATAAAAACCCCTTCCCCGGCACTCCTTTGGGGTCTGTCCAGGGGCTCCAGGGGAAAGCACTGCTGTAGGGAAACAGACGCGTCTTTTTCTCTTCTTCTTCTTCCTCTTTTTTTTGAAAGTATGTTGTTTAATGTGTTTTTAGAAGACAATTCCTTTAGCAGTTTGGGAGTTTCCTTGCTCAGGAGGAGAAAAATATAGAGGAAGGGAGCGTTAAGGGGAGGGCGGGAGAGGTTTGACTAGGAAAGGAGCCTGACCCAGGACAAGCACCGAGGAAGGAGACAAGAGAAGAAACCTGGAGGTGTTGTTTCTGCAGTAGCCGCGTGAGATGGAGGGAGGGGTGGACGGAGCTGCTGAGAGGGGGCGAACCGCGGTTCCTGGCTCCTGGCGTGGCTGTCCAGGACATCGCGTTCTGTGGATCCCCCGATCACGTGCAGGAGACCCGAGGCACCCAGGCTCTAGACTGTGAAGCTAAGACACAGGGAGACCAGAGTGGACATCACACACTCTGGGTGCTGAAGTAGCTCCTCTCTGCACTCATCTTTTCTTAATTAAGGCACCTGTTTGTTTCGCCCAGCGCCTTTTGAAGTCATTTCTTGGGTTTTCGCGGGGACCTTGATTTGCATAAACCCTGTGAGTGCTGTGACACCTGAGACCCGAAGCAAGATATGCGGGGATGTTGGGGGTTCACTGCCTAACAGCACTGAGCGGATCTGGGCAGGTGCCTCCTCTCTGTCTCCCGGAGGTGCCAGGAGTGGGCAGGAGCACGTGGATGGAAGGCAGAATGGTGGGGACGTGCGGGTAGATCGTTTCAGAAACTGGAACTCAGACAACTTTCAAGATAAGAGACCGTGTACTAGAAGTATATATTCTTACTCCCCTGGGCTTGCGGAATGCTAGGGTCCTTCTCTGCTGTGCAGGCTTTTTTTTTTTTTTTTTAGATTTATTTTATTTATTTGACAGAGAAAGAGATCACAAGGAGGCAGAAAGGCAGGCAGAGGGGGAGGGGGAAGCAGGCTCCCCGCTGAGCAGAGAGCCCGATGCTGGGCTCGATCCCAGGACCCTGGGATCATGACCTGAGCAGAAGGCAGAGGCTTAACCCACTGAGCCACCCAGGCGCCCCGTGCTGTGCAGGCTTTTGATAAATATCCTTTAAGATACGTATGGATCATGTCAGGGTTACTTTTGGATTTTAAAGCTGTTAACGTAAGGACTGTCTTGATTGTGTTTTAGGATCATCTCACATGTCGCTGAGGTCTCAAGCACATAGTGAGGTGTTCCCGTCAGTGTTTGCTGTTAATGTTATTGGTAGAACCTTGGTAGGTTCCTGTTATTCTTCTGTTCGCTAATGACCATCACCCCGCTCCCTTCTGGCTCTTCTGCCCTTCCCCCCAACAGACTTGACTCCAGACAGACAAGGTTCACCACGTTTAGAAATCTGTATGTTCCTTAAAAAATTTTAAGGGAATTTCTTTCTTTTCTACTTTTCCATTTTAGTTCTCCTTTCATAGGGGTGGTGAGGACTATACGCCAGCCTGGGAGTCTCTAACGCTCTAGAAGCAGGACTCCTCCCTGCCCCGCCCCCCAAGACAGCCACCGAAGGTAGCTCAGACATTACGGTAACCTGCAGCCCAAACTTAGGGACCTCCATGTACTGTCCAATATTGAGTTAAAGTGGACTCGCCTGATCTCTCCAGTTTCTCGGTTATTTGATCACTCAGCTGGATTAGCCTCTACAATGCACTACTTATTCTAGTCTGAAGGTGGGTGTGGAAGATACAAATGAAACCACGGGTCACCTGAATCCGAACCTTAGGAGCGTGAATTGTGATTTAAACACATGAAACCACTGCAGAAGACGAGATGTGTCAGGGTGATGCAGACATTAAGCTTGTAGACCAGGAGAAAGGGGGAGCTGGGCCATGACATATGAGCAGGAGTGCGATAGGTCCTGGGAGGCCCTTTCCATGAAGTGAGAAGACTTTCATGGTCCAAGGGTCCCGGGGGTACCTGTGAAAAGTGTTCTAGCCAAAGTGCTTCTCATGTGTATTTCTGGTAGCTTATGAATTCACAATGTGACTATCAGCCTTGATTAAGAGAAGATAATAATTTTATCTTTTTTTTTCCTGGCATGATGACATCACTTTACATTTCTAACTAATCACAGTCACTAAAGAAAAATAATTCTTCTCCAATTTTAAGATGCAGTAGAGATTTTCTACATCTCAATGACCAACAAAAGCTTTTCAAAATCAAGGCTGAGAAGGATCAGATTTATTAACATTACATATTTTGTCTTCTTATTTGGTATAGGCCAAATAAGATACTTAAAACACCAGTATTTATAAGAGGATATTCAACAGTAGTAATGAAAATTGGAAATATTATGCTTAAGCGGAGTATTTATACCAAACTAATTATATTGGCTATTGTAGATACAATAAAATGAAGAACGTGGGAGTGGGGAGGGTCAAGCCTGCCCTGCTGTATTCTCTAATTGGAGCCATTCCACTGGGTGTTCGTTTCCTTAACAGGTTTTGCTAACACTTGGACCATTTAAAATAAGGAAATTGTAAAATTGTCTTTTTTAAATAGCAAGAAAAGTTTTCCTTCAGCAAAAAATAAATAAATTCGTTGGTTTCAAGGTCAGACCATGGATTACCATTTCTTGCTACAACACGCAATTTTAGAATATGTGCTAAACCCTTAAAAACAAGATGTACTTTTCCTTATTTATAGTGTTATACCTGCACATTCTTGCTGAATGCCAGTGCTGTAAAATGTTCATAGAGATTTCCACGAAACCTTTAGTGCTGACTGAACAAGAGAAGCGGGTTTGTAAGGCAGGTGATGATTGTGGCAATTGTTCATAATTGCCAACCTGCATTCAAGGGCCACGTTTTAGCAGCCACAGAATTAATCCCCTACAGTACTTAGTAAAAATCACTATCCCAAACAAGCTATTATCACGTGGTTGAGGAACAAGTAGATGCTTTGTAATCAGAAAAACTTACATTCGGATCTCTGACCACTCCTGTGGCATATTGGGGATCTATTCCACTTCTCTGAGCTTGTGTTTCCTCATTTCTAAAATGGTGATGGTCACGCCCGTGTTTCAAGGCATGAGTGTGACTGTAAGCTAGTCTGCCATTAAAATGAAATTTTGAAATCCATTTTGAATCTCCTTCAGTACCATTTTACACACACACACACACACACACACACACACAGTTTTCATTTTGGAAATACTTTTTTAAGTACAATAGCTAGCTTGAAAATTTTACCCTCTAGACTGGATCTACACAATTGTTTACTTTTTCTAGTCTTCATTTTTCTACAATCCATCTCTAAGTGATTCATGGGAAAAATATTCTAGTGAACATTAAATCAATTTAAGGACTTTCCATCATGGTTTATGTTCCATAATATTAATTGTAAAGGATGTGGTTGGATATGAAGCAATTTTACAGAGAATTACACCCCAACTATTTCTAAAAAATGGTAGAGGTAGGATTAAGATGGAAATAATATGTAGGAATCAACATTTTTAAAAAAGATCTTATTCATTTATTTGAGAGAGAGAGCACAAGTGGAGTATGGGGCAAAGGGAGGGGCAGGCTCCCCACCAAGCAGGGAGCCTGATGTGGGGCTGGATCCCGAGACCCCAGGATCATGACCTGAGCCAAAGGGAGAGGCTTAACTGAGCCACTCAGATGCCCAGGGAATCAACATTTATAAACATTGGAGAGAGGCCACCTGAGAAAGCAGGAGGACTAAGTGCCCACAGGTGTAAGTACCTGGGAGTAAACCGAGTTCTGAATTTGATGACAGCAGGTAAGGATAGCTAAACTGTATTGACGTCTGCTATGTGACAGTTACTGTGCTGTGTGCCTCACCTCTGTCACTCTCTGTTACGTCCTCATGGCAGCCTACGAGTTAGGAGCCACTATAATTCCCGTTTTGCATCTGAGGAAACAGGCCCCAAGGGTTCAGTGACTTACTGAAGGGGATGAGGGAAGCCTCTGGTCTGGACCTAAATGGACATGTCCTGAACTGTAGAGATTTTGTCTGAGGAAATTGTGAACAGTCCTCCATAGTGTCAAGAATTTGTTCCGTGGAAATTAGAGTTGTGGGTGTTCATTTGGCATTTTGAAGAGCTGTGACTTTTTTGGGGGGGCTACCGTAGTCATACCCTGCTAGTGTCCATTTCCGGGAAGAAGAAGGGACTAGATTTATCTGGGCTTGGCTCTTAACCTGACTATTTATTTAAACCTCATCCCTAAATTATGCTTCATTCGACAGTTGTCTTGCCATGGGATATTTGGTTATTATTGTCAAAATGAATAAGAAGCCAACAGTTGCCAACAGCCACATCCCCAACCAACAGCAGAAGTGTGAGTTTTAATCTACAGTTTTTGCCTCCCCAGATGACATTACTGTGCAGATACATTAATTTAAAACCCTAGCACAGGGGCACCTGGGTGGCTCGTCACTTAAACATCTCACTCTCAATTTCGGTTCAGGTCATGATCTCAGGGTCCTGAGATCGAGTCCCATGTCAGCCTTGGCCCTGAGCTTGGGGCTTGCTTAAGATTCTCTCTCCCTTCCCTCCCTGCTCGCTCACTCTCTCTCTCAATAAATAAAAACATAATAAATTAAAAACCATAGCACAAAAATTGAGGATTAAGTTAGAACTTTTAAGAGCTGAGGTTGCTAACCAAGTTTTCAAAGTGCATACACTGGCTGGATGGCCATGTAATCGGAAGCTGTTTATAACCAAGTTTTACCACAGTTACCCTGCAGGAGTTAAGACTATGCTTTGTTAATAGCATGAAGTAGTGTGGCAGGGTTCAGTGGGGTATCATAACCCATTGGATAAGGATTGAAATGAAATGACTTTCTGTGTAATAACTGCCTTCTTTAGAGTAGTTCTACTTGTAAATTTTCAGAATTCATTTTCTTTCCACTTAACATTCAAAGACTTAGAATTATATTTAGTCCTATGTACAAATTCTTCAAATATTATTTTTTGTTTGACTTGTATTTATATTTGCCATTTTTGTGGTCTTGAAGATAATATTGATTTATTGATTTCAAATACAATATGATGAAACTTTGAAGGATATATGGTTAGTCCAGGAAACCTGGCTGGTGGAAAGATGTTCTAAATATTTTGTAATCATGGCTACCTTCTATCTTATATGGATTTTGTACTCACCCTAACCTGCGTGCTACTACTTTTGTATCATTCAGTATGCGGTAGAATTTACTGACCTAGCAAATACATACCGAGTGTTTACCAAGCTCGTGGAACTGAGCTAATTACTTGGGACATAGGAAACAGGGTGCGGTGTTCTGTATAGGGGGTTGTAATGATAGGAATGGTAGGACAAGTAGGGGACACATGTGGGGCAAATTTCCTTTTTTCAGTAGTTTGCCTTAGGTTGGAGTGGACATGAGCCTCCTCTTTTCCATGATCCAAAGCAAAATGTCACATGGAAGTGATGATTCTGAGAGTCCACACTGAGTGGATTTCACATGGAACTGCTTTAGACTAACCCAGTCTACATTGTTTAAAATGAATGGATAGTTTCAGGTCAATTGAAGGAAAAATGAGAATCTGAGAGGCCATGAGGAACGACTGAGGAACTCATTCCATTGAAAAACACAGAAGAAGAGAACAGATAACAATAAATAACAATGCTGGTCTTCAGAGATGGTGCCGATTTTGTTCTTTTTATAAAGATGTGTTGTGCACCTGGCTCATGAGACATATATTCCAGCAAATGTGGTCCGCCTCAGACTGAGGGACCACTGCCCAGAAATATAATATTAAGATTCAGGAAAATGTCAGGGGAGAAGATTCTCTACGGCCTCACTCCCTGTCACAGGATCAAGGCCCCAGGTTCAAAAATATCTGGCCAGAGATAAGGGCTCTTCCATAGTGGGCTTTCAGGAGTCAAACAGGACTGAGGGTACCTCCTAAATGACAAGAGGAAGGGGTAAACTGAGGGAATCAGGCAGGTTGTAGCTGAAAAATGGAGCCAGTGGTGCAGACGTTATCCTTGGTGTTTAAGAAACAAGGACAAGGCTATAGGAGGCAGGAGGGCCAGGGCTGGGAATACTAAGTTCCAGGCTGGGCACTGTGGAGGAGTCAGAGGAAGGCTTGGAAGGGCGGGACTCCATCTGATGAGATGCTGGTTCTGTGGTGTTGGGACAAGTCAAGTGTTCAAAGGTGATAAAACTAAGCTGGATACTTTAATACTCTCATCTGTAATTATTTAGGGAGATATCTTATCTTTATGGGGGAAATCAAAGGAAGAATTCTGAGAGGATGTGTCATTTCTCCTTGAAAGCATGGGTCAAAGATGGTGGAAGGTATGGTCAAAGATGACGATCACCGTTTAGTCACACATTAAGACTTGTTTCGCTTGGTCCAGGGCATGGGGCACATGCAAGGAAGAGATGAGAGGCAAGCTCTCTTCTGCTTCTAAAACAACAAAGTCTCCAAGCCCTACCTCATGGTGCTTCAAGCTCAAACCTTCCCCTGTTCCCTTCTCACCAGCCAACGCTGTTTTCATATTGCACACGCAACAGCAGGCTGCTGTGGTTGTCAGTGCGAGAAGAATCTCTTTCGTATTGTCATCTGCAGGCTTGATGAGGGAGGGGGAGAGGGACCAGGCACACCATTGTTATTTAGTCTCCTCTTCTGTGCTATGCAGTGGGATGAGGTCGTCAGTCATTCCCCGCTACCTTTGAGCTGCCATGTGGGAGAGTGTGGATGTGGAACATTTCCATGGTCACAGAAAGTTCTCTTGGGCAGCTTGTTCTGCTTAATATTTTAATATGGTTATGTGTGATAAACGTAGTCATAAATCAGTTGTGTGCCTGTGGTTTTATAGGACATAGATACTGAACATTATTTTACTGTGGTATAAAACACATTAACTTGTACTCTTTCTTACACGGTAAACAAATTAGCCCAGCAATTAAACTCTTGATTCTCTGTGACAGCCAGTGGTGGAAACTTCTGAGGTCAAAGAAAAGTTTTCGTGAGAATCAGAAGGTGTGTTCTCAAGTATTCATCAATCTTTTTTTTTAAAATTTTTATTTATTTTTTAAATTTCTTTTCAGTGTTCCAGAATTCATTGTTTATGCACCCACCCCGGACTCCATGCAATACGTGCCCTCCGTAATACCCACCACCATCAGTATTCATCAGTCTTATTAAAACAACTTGATTAGGCCGTAAGTCCATCATCTAAAACACACTTAAAAAATGGAAACTATGCACATTATGCCAGTTTCTCAGAAAGCCAAAGCAAATAACATATATACTTATTTGTATTTAAAGATTTATTTATTTATTTGAGAGAGCGAGCCAGCACACGTGCATGCGAATGGGGAAGAGGTCAAGGGGGAGAGAGACTGTCCCTCCTGAGCATGGAGCCCGACGCAGGGCTCCACCCCACCACCCTGAGGTCGCCACCTGAGCTGAAACCAAGAGTCAGATGCTTAACGGACTGAGCCACCCAGGTGCCCCAGTATCTATCCTTTTTAAAAAGGGACTTTTCCTCAATATATTGTGACTATTGTTAGTGATTTCTGTAATTCCCTGGGTCAAGAAGGGAGAATAAGGGAAGGGTGGAGACTTGACTAAGGGTTATGCTAACTGGACAAAGTGAGTGAGAAAAACTAAAGATAATGACAGAAGCACAATGCTAAGGGAACCCTAGGGACGTTTGAAATGAACACAGTGACTCACACTTCGAAGGGCCTGACCACTGGCTGTGCTTTTAACTTCTGGGGTGGGGGGGAGTAAACTTCTGAATGAAAAGAATGTACTTTACTTTGTAAAATCATTACGTTATTAGGGTCAGCCTCCTGGCTTATGATAAAATAATAATAATAAATGACAAATAAAAAATGTCCGACAGCTGTGGTGGAGGGAAGAACCTGTCAGCAGGTGTGTAGGAACATCTTTTAAGTCGTGTTCAGAAACATGAGCAGTTTTGCTTGCTGTCCACCCAGCCCTGCATGGTGAGGTGAATCCTTCCTCCAGATATTTTTTCCTTTTTTTTTTTTTTTCTGAGAAATAGTTTCACAAAAGGTTTCACACAAGGAAAGGTTCTGAGGTCAGATAAAGTCTGCCACGTGCTGTGCTCTGTGTGTTCGTCACAGTGTTCAGGGTCACAGCCACACTGAGCATCCCGCCCTGAGAGGGCTTGCTCGCCTGGCTTAATTTCGCCTCACCCAAAATGATTTGGCTGAGAATCCCAGGTATTGGGGCTTGACACCTTTTCACGGCTTGCAAACCGTGATCGTGTTCTGTAAGAGACACTTAAAATATGCTTGATTAGCCTCTGAGCAGAAAAACTGAAGCAACCAAATCCCTCAAAGAGCTCTATGGCTTTAGAGGAGAAAGTCCATATTTTTAGGATGTTGAAGGATCCAGGGATGAGTAGCATGATAGCATGATGTCTGCAAGTCAACGACAAATGACTCAGCTGAACATACATATGTGTCATATATGTGTAAGTACACACACACATGGAGAGGGAGCGCACTCAAAATACAGGAAAATGTTCACAACTGGCGGGGTGCCTGGGTGGCTCAGTCAGTTAGGCTTCTGTCTTCGGCTCAGGTCATGATCCCAAGGTCCTGGGATCGAGCCCTGCATCAGACTCCTTGCTCAGCGGAGAGCCTGCTTCTCCCCTGCCTGCTGTTTCCCTTGCTTGTGCTCTCTCCCTGTCTCTCTTGCTTGCTCTCTCTCCGTCAAATATATAAGTAAAATCTTTAAAAAAAAATGTTCACAACTGGTGAACTCTACAGTAAAGGATATAATGTGTAATACTTTTGACATATTTCTTTAGTTCTGAAAATATATTCTATTAAAAGAGGGAAGTATTATAAACCCAAACACAAGCTGCTTTGATTATGTTGGGCAGTGAAGGGGTAGCCCTATGGAAGAGTTGATTAGGCAAGAAAAAGGATTTTAAGATCCAGACAGAAGTAAAAGGAGCGGAAGGCTCACGTTCTTGACCAGAGACAGTGATGCAGCTGGAGGAAAAGCATTCAGGGCATTCTTCTCATCGCCCTGCCATTCCTTTAGGAGTTAGGGCTCCATGTTCAAAAGTCTGTACCTCAGACCATCAGTCAGGCTAATGGGAACATTGCCCAGAAAACTCGTCAGGGTGGTGCTCTCACTCCCATCCCGTGCACTCCAGACCTCAGCGTGGCACAGTGATGCAGCCAAATTAGTGAGGAAGCCGTCCTGAACAGGGGATCTCAGGATGGACCTGAAAGCCCCGACTTCTTGACCCAGCAACGCCAACAGCTTGAATTTGCCGTAGCTGGGATTGTCCCGCCCTTGATCTTCCTTAGACGGACTATTGATCCCCAGCTCGCAGCTGGCTCTGGAGGCAACGTGTACTAGGTGGCATGTCATCTCGTGTGCTTCTTGCCACAGATGTGGGCATGCAGTGTTTTCTGACGAACTTCTCAAGGACTTTGCTGAAGGTTGTAGCACACGGAAGAGTTCCCCAGTCTCGGGATTGCGCCTGGCTACCTCATTTGCTGAAACAATATTGCAAACGTTGCTATTGCAGGAAGGGAGAGAGAAGAGTCATTTAGCTTCCCACCGTTTCCTAGATGCACCATTCCCTATTGTAAAGCTGTTGCTAATATGCGCTTTCAACAACGCTGGCATCTTTGCCACCCAGGCTCCCCTTTGTAAGCTTCTCCTTTTCCCATTACTGTTCATCCTCCTTTTTTTTTTAAATTGTTTAACCTTTACAGTAGTAAGTTATAAAAATTGGGAAATTGCATTTGTTCCTATTTCTGATAAAGGTTTTTTACATTAAGGATTCCTGTTCCTTCACTAAGCTCTTGGTACAGAGGAAAAATGTCAGTCCTTGTGGTCTTCTGATATTTTGTCAGTTATTATGGTATTTCTCTAACTTTAATATATGGTTCTATCCATTGCATTTATGACATATATAAAACCTTAAGACTATATCTTACATAATTATTGTATTTGCTAGTAACAATGTGATATTTATAGACTTGAATATCTTGCACAGTAAGGCAGTAAAGCTACAAAGAAGCATCAGAAAATGATAGTTTCTTATCACTACAAACATATGTTTATATTTTATCTTCCTTTCACAGTAGAAGCTAAATATTAATCTCTGGAGAATAATAATTATAAAATATATTGGTAAGAAATGACAAAATTATAAGTTTAACATTTTTATTGTGCTTTACATTTTACAAAGTATTGTCACTTACAATTTTAGTAAAGATGGCTGGACAAATGATAATTCAATATGCCTACAGAGGCCTTTTTTCATATAAATTAGTAAGAAATAAATGGGGCTGCATAAAACTTTAGGATCTTTGTTTCCCAGTATTTTTGTGCCATTTTTTAAAATAAGCCAAATATGTTTGGGATACTGAAGGTTTTCACTCATAATGAAATATTCCTTATTAGTTGTACGTAATCTTGACACTCATAGTAAAATTGTAAGCAAAATCCATATTCCATGACATTTTATGTAACTCTCACCCAACATGAAGTAAAGGTGTAAGGATTAAAAGAATTAGTTAGTAATATTATACATTTAAAAAGGCAGTTATTTTATTAGTGAGCTCTTTGCAGAAATGACAGTGGGGCGCTGCTCTGAAAGGTCCCTCTAATGTACAGAATAACACTATTTCTGTACGCTGACATTTGAGAGAAGTGATGAGAGATGTTTAATTATTGATTTTTTTTGTCCAGTTCTTTTTCTTGTGTTATTCGAATGGCATTTGTCTAGGTAGAGAATACTAGTGAAACACAAAACCGTTTCTATACACCGCTGCGGGGCTCTGTTTAAACCCCTCGGGACTCTTGTCTTACTTTGTGTGCGACTGTGCGTTGGAAAGACTTCACTGCAACCCAGCAAATGGTGATGTTAGCCATAGCACGAGAAATGGGCTGGTATGTCCCTATAGATAAGATTTTTTTTTTAAAGATTTTATTTATTTATTTGTCAGAGAGAGAGAGCGAGCGAGCACAGGCAGACAGAGTGGAAGGCAGAGGCAGAGGGAGAAGCAGGCTCCCTGCCGAGCAAGGAGCCCCATGTGGGACTCGATCCCAGATGCTGGGATCATGACCTGAGCCGAAGGCATTCGCTTAACCAACTGAGCCACCCAGGCGTCCCCCTATAGATAAGATTTTAAGAGGACTATCCAGAGCCTTCAAAACTGTGTACAGAAGCATGAAATGGAATTCAGGAGCAGTGGTCTTTAAATTTCCAATAGTCTCTACATTTCCTGTCCTTTTTACAAACTTGAGCAGCACAGAATGCATTTCCCTTCCCCGTGTTGCAAATGCACTTGGCCGGCTCTCCTGGCACCAGTGATCGCTCACTTTGCTGAGTAAGTCACAGAGCTGTTGGCAAGAAGAGGGGAAGATTTTCACTCTTGAGCATAAAACCAGATTTCCTAAATTAAATTGTTGTATCCTCATCAGAATCTTTATCCCACTAATGTTTCAAAATGCTTCTGGGGGGATTGTTTTAAAATTGGTCTCAATTTGGATTCACCATTGATTGGCTACTTTATCTGCTTCCTTCCCTCACCCCCAGCAGGTAGACGAACCTACTACAGCTTTTATGTCTATTGCAAAGGCCCCTGTCGGAGACTACAGCCGGGGAAACTCCGGGTACGGTGCAGCACCTGCCAACAGGCAACGCTCACCTTGGCTCAGGTAAGGAGCTCCGGCGTTGCCAGATACTGCCCGGAAAAACCGAACGTCTGTTTCCAGAGCTGTCTTTTGGGGTTGCTAATCAGAGAAGCCCCACGACCAAAAATAAAAGACATACTGCTGTGTGTTTGCAATGGTTAATGGGATCTGGAATTTCACTTAAAAATGCATTGTTCTGTAGCACGTTAGGGAGTGCTGGGCCGTTGTCTCCACGCGGTTGTCCAGGCCTCCCTAAAGGCATCATCGAGAGCGCGGCTGTAACAAAAAGAGGTTAGGCTTTGGTGGGGGTGTCTTTTAGAAGAGGCCAGGAAGGAGCCTTCTGAGACACTGGAAGTGTGTCATGTCTTGATCGGTGTGACCAGAATGCAGTTCAATACTTGTGCCAGAATCCCCTGGACTGTTGATTGAAGACGGCGCACTCGAGATTGCGCTAAGTCATATTGCAGTAAAGCTGTGAAAAGGAGAGCCGTGGACTGCCCACGGTGTGCATGTGAAACCGAGGCCGGCAAGCTGCCATCCGTGGTCTCCGCTTGGGTTGTGCGGTTCACAAGCTAAGACTGTTTTTGCATTTGTAAGTGGCTGGGAAATATCCAAAGAGTAATGCTGTGTGGCCTGTGAATGTGATCTGAAGTTTGGATCCGATCTCCGTAATGACGCTGTAGCAGAGGGCAGCGCCGATCATCTGACGCGTGGTCATCTGTGTGGCTTCCGTGCCTGGGGCGGGGTTCAGTAGTTGCCTGACAGACTGGATGCCCTGCGGAGCCTGACCTATCTGCTTCTGGCTCCTTCGAGAAGACGCGAGGCACCTGATGTGAGCCGTGCACACAGCTAAGGCCATGGCTTCCTCATGATGGTTGTGTAGGATTTAGCTAAAGTCGATGCAGATGTGAATGTGCGTGAGTGAGGAGGGTGTTCTGGTTGGCACCACCAAAAGTCAAGGTCAGGGGTCTTCAGGCGATGGGGGGCTGAAGTGGGGTCAAGGACACCCTTACTACCAGGCCCCTATGATGGCTACTTTTGTATTTTTATTCCACAGGCAATGGGGAGCCAAGAGAAAATGTTAAAAATAAAGGCAATCTGTAAAATGACATTTTAGAACCTTTATTAGTACTGTAACTGCCTGTCATTGGGTCTGAAGTTGGTGACAGATTGAGGGCAAAGGGGTTAATTAATAGACACTTCCTGTGGTTCATGCAGGAGGAACTGTGGGCCTAAGTCAGGGTGGTGGCCCGGGGACAGTTGTAACAGAGCAGCGTGGAAGGACATGAAGGGTACACCCAGTAGCGGAGAAACCAAGGATCCCAGCCTCCAGCCTGGGGAAGATGGTAGAATTACTCAAAAATGCAGCCCAGTGTGTCACTATGATGTAACCTCTCTACTACCCGGGCGAAGGCTGGGACTGCACTTCGGGAGACAAAGCTTATGAGTGATGGATCCACGGGACCGGGACCTCTTTCTGGGAGTGTCACCACACAGTGCTTCTGTCTGGGAAATGTGCTCTTAAGGTCCTATAGAAGTTTCTCTTCCACCGGATTCTCTCTTCTGCCATAAGCCTTTTCCAATGCACTGAACAGCCTCTTCTGTTTTTCTGGTCTGTGCTCAAGTCTCGATTGCCTCACCACTTTGAATTGTTCTTGGTGAAAACAGTAATAACAAATTATCGTTGAGCCCCACGCTTAATTATTTTCATGTGTTACCTAGTGTATTTATTTCATAACACTCTAAGGACTGTCAGTAACCTTATTTTAGATTTAGGCTCAAAGAAATTAAGGAAATGAGCTTGTGAGACTAGGGCTTTGAACTGGGCTGTGTGATCTAAACTTGTATCTCCCCAGTTTTTTTTTTTACCACGCAGGTGTGTTTGCACCGAGTGTCATATGCTCGGATACCCCCAGTGATCAGACAGCTGATGTAAGACTTAGGTCAGAAGTATGCAGTTGGGGGGCGGTGAGGACTATGGTGCGGGCAGAGACCAAGGCCCAGGTAAGGAGGCTGCTCCTGCCAGTTTGTTAGCAAGTGGTGGTTGGGGCTGCCTAACATGGCCAGTCTTTTATTTAATTAAGAGAAGCCATAAATATGGATTTTCTATGTGAAATTTCTCATGTAAAAATACACTCCATGTGGAGGGGAAAAACAGAAGACAAAAAGAAAAAGCACCCTGTAGCATCTAAATGCACATCGTACCATACAGGTGAAATGGTGCGCTACCGTTAGGTGCATAGAGTGTGTAGTAAGTGTAGTAAGCGCTTAATTCAAGTGAGTCATTGCTGAGAAGCTGTACAGTGAGAACTTAGGAAGATGACTCTCCAGACTCTTCACACTGCTTGGGTTAGAATTCCTACATCATTATTTCCCGCCTGCGTCAGCTTGGGGACATCTGTTACCTGGGGTAATGGTATCTACTTCTTATTTCCTGTAAAGGTTAGTTACTATATGAACAGTATTTAGAACAGTAGCTAGAGGGGCGCCTGGGTGGCTCAGTTGGTTAGGTGTCTGCCTTCAGCTCAGGTCATGACCCCGGGGTCCTGGGATACAGCCTGCGTCAGGCTCCCTGCGCAGAGGGGAGTCTGCTGCTTCCTCTCCGCCCTCCCTCCCTGCACATGGGCTCTCATTCTCTCTGTCTCTCAAATAAAGAAATAAATAAATAAAATCTTAAAAAGAAAGAACAGTAGCTGGAACATCAATAATTAGATATCTTAAATGCTTTCTTATTGTTACTCTTTAAATTATTTTCATGAGTACTTAGCGCATGCACACGCATGCACACACACACACGCACGCGTGCACATGTTTATGTACTTCACCGTGAAATCAATCCAGACTTTGGCTAACTCCTTTCAAAGAAGTGGAAGCATCTTCCCTCTGATGCTGTTCATCCAGAAGCTCGTGTAGCCCCCTCAGCTGCTCACTTGGACCCTCAGGTCCTTGGAGTGAAGATCTCATAACCCCAGCTGTCTAGGCTCTGTCCTGTCTCAGGGGCCCACTGCCATGACCACGCTGGACTTTGTCAGTTCCTAGAACTGCTCTGCATTTGATTACACAATGCAGACTTTTATTTTCCCTACATTAGTTTTGCTCTGTTCATTGTTAACCCCTCTCTCAAGCTCTTCCAGAGCTATCTGGCCTTTTCCTTCATTATTTTCTCCCTTGATAGGCTCTGACTTCAGCTACGTTATTTCAGATGTCATTAAATTCCTGTTCCGTGTTCTGTGCAATTGCCCATGTGTGTATATTCCAAGTGTCGGTAAGCCTCTTGTATCAGATAACTTGTGGGTTCAGATCTCTGGTGTATTTTCAGCATGTCACCCAGCACCTTGCCCATAGTGGGGCACAAAGCGAATAATGGGAAATAAACGGTGTCAGTTCTTGAACCTTGACATGTGGATTCAGTATATCCACATACTTTAGAAGTTATAGTTGGCATTTATAATCTCATAATCATTAAAATTATGATTGTTTTGTTACCATGTATTGAGTCCCTTGGTTGCATTTATATTCTGGTACTTGTATCTTTCTCTAATTCTCATGACAGACCTGCACAGTAGGTATTATTATCCAGTGTGGGTTTTTTTTTAAGATTTTATTTATTTATTTGACAGACAGAGATCACAAGCAGGCAGAGAGGCAGGCAGAGAGGGAGGGGGAAGCAGGCTCCCTGCTGAGCAGAGAGCCCGATGCAGGGCTGGATCCCAGGACCCTGAAACCATGACCTGAGCGAAGGCAGAGGCTTAACCCAATTAGCCACCCAGGCGCCCCTTATCTAATGTTTTTAATAAAGAGACTCCATGAAGTTAAGTAATGAACCCAACAACACACAGTTAACAACATTGGTGCTAGGGATGGAAAGTCTTATGGGTTTCTTTAGAGCCCTGCATTTTCCACAGGTCCACCCTCCAAATCTGGTAATCAGTGTCCTATTACCCAGCTATTTCTCTATATTTAAACTGTCCTTCCGAAATACTGTTGGGCTACTTAAAGATTTAAGGCGAATGGGAAAGATGTTTTAAAGAGTACTTATTTAATCTGAAATTTCATTTATTTTGTTTAATCTTATTTTTTATTTTTTTTAATCCAAACTTTTAGCATAGTTACTAGATGCAGCAGCACTGGTACATGGTGAATAAGTAGAACAGGCCCTTTGATTTGTTATCAATGACAAACATCCATACTCAGTAGTACCTTCCAGTACCTGCTCTGTGGAGCTTCTGAGTAATCCCTTGAGTCTGCGGCCCGTGCTTGGCAGTGGGTGGGCAGGAGCTGAAATCTGCCGAGGGAAGGGATTTCTAGGTAGAGAACAGGCAACTCTTAGGCTTCCTTTTTTCCAAATCTAAAGAGATCTACAACTGACAGAATTTTCTCTAGTCAAGAAAAAAATAAGAAGAAAAGAAGGACTTTGTGTGGCTGACAAGTTCCATAGTGGAGCAGGATGTGGTTTATCTGAGCTTCTGTATGGAGCTTTTTATATACAAAGAGAAAAATCAGAACCTATTTAGCTACCTGGGCTATTTCTTTTTTTAACATAATTTTATTTCTTCTGGTCTGAAAAAATCAGTCTACAATGGCCCTTGGCCTTTCATGACTCTTGATAGTAAACTCCTAATTGTTTTCTGTTGTTGTGGGGTGCTTATTCATAATGCCAACATTTCCTCAACGCTATTTAAAATTTGTGTGCAAGATAATGAGTGGCCTCTCATACATAATGCTCTAAGGTTTAATTGTTTACACGTTTCACATTTAATTTGATGCTTCTAATGAATTGGCGAGGAGGACAGATAGCCATTTCTGCCTTGGTGTTAGGGTGGGGAAGCTGATGCCCAAGGTTTCAGTTTGACCTTGAGAGTAAATTGAAAATCAGCTGGGACACCAGGTTTTCCTCTGAATTTAAATCAAACTACCTCCTTTATTTCATGGAGACCTTGACGAGCATTTCCACTAACCAAAATAGCCCTTGCAAACATGAATGCTCACTGGAAAATAGTGAACAGTGGCTGATTGGAAAAACATGGCAGGCCTCCAATTTTCATTTGCCTTTGGAAGAGTGTCCACGTGGGTCCACACAGAAATGGCACAGGCTTGAGCTCAGAAGGAGGGTTGCTTTGTACTTGCATATGTATCTCTGATCATGTGCTTGAATAATAAAATGGGTAACCTAAAGGAACCTGTGTTGTCAACTCGAATGATGTGGAAGTCATGACTATGGAAACTCAAATGATGAGCAAGTCATAGCTTCAAGGCATTTCTTTTTTTTTTTTTTCATTAATACAAAAAAATATGAACAGAAAAAGTAAAGTTTTCCAAGATATGTAGAAAATACACAGCTTTTAGAAATGACTGGAAACCAAAGAAGGAACTTAAATTGGAAAAAGAAGCAGCACCAAGAAGCTTAAAGATGCTTGTCCCTCCTCCCCCAGGACTCTGCCAGATTCAAAGTTCTAGCAGTTATGGTCCTTCTGGTCTGTCTTACTGGAAGTGTGATGGAAAGGAATGGGCCTCTGGCAAGCTGTCAAATATATCCAGGGACCAATTCATAAGAACACAAGACCTCCAGAGACTGTGTGACATGTGAGGAATTGTGCTCAGGCTGATGAAGTTTTGTTAGAATATGATGCTCATGGTGAGGAACCTGTTCACAGGGGTCATGCTAAGACAGCTTCTCCTCCTCAGCCCTGCAGGCTCCTGCTCCTTAAGTCCTAAGAGTGCCCTCTCCTGTGTCCCGTGTCCCTCCCTACCACTTTTTCCAGCCATTGCCCACACTTCAAGAGGATGCAGCCTCCTGAAGACAACAGAGCTTCTGGAATAGAGAGAAACGGACTTGCTTCTCTAACAGGACACATGCTTAAAATACAGTAAGAATATTTATGAATAAAATAATTGATTGACTAAAAATAATCAGAAGCAAGAATGGATGTGGAATCGAGGGAGAGAGCACATGGCATAGGATTTTCTATCTTGCAATGTTGAACTGAGAACCGTCTGGGAGCAGAGAGCTGGAGAAAATGGCTTCCTGCAGTCCCTTTCCTATCAGATGTTCTGGACTTGAGTTCTGCTGCTTAGTGGCTTTGCGACTATGGGAAAGTGACTTAAACTCGTCTCAGTTTTCTTGTCATAAAATGGTAGGAAACAATTTCATGAAAGTTTTTGTGGACTAAATGGTTTAACTTTCTCAAGAATGTAGCAGCACTGAGAAAAGGAAATAAAATAGCGAGCGTGGAGTTACATAGTAAACATTCAGAAACTGTTGCTCTTAACTGACATTCGTCCAGGGTAAGAGTTTTCTGCCAAAAAAGCATCAAAGCAGCTGCTGAATTCACACCCTAAGTTTACACCTCCAGGACTCCTTAGTTCGAAGAAGGTTACAAATTGTTCATCTCCCCAGCACAAATTCGGGGTACCCTGAGTTATCCAGCATCAACATCTTGTGGTTTCCACTCAGTTTATTAGTTTCCTCATGAATCAGAAGCCAGGAGATTACTGCAGCCAAGAACTCTAGGAGATTTTTTTTTCCCCCTACAATCACTATAATTACTTTATCTCAAAAAGAACTTTATCTTTGCCACTCTAATGAGATACTCTGCCATGGAATAGCATTAAAGCTAAAAGGTTTCTGATGAGAAATGGTGCAATAAATAGAGTAAGATGTAAAATGCCTGGCATGATGGATTTTATTTAAAATTGGTTTATAGATTAGGACCAATTTATATGAGGAAATTTATTAAGAAATATTGTCTAAATGTATAATCATTCCTAAACTTAATATTTGTTACAGATTAATTTTTAGTAAGGAGTCTACTTGCTTCTCTTAATATCAAAAGCCATATAATAACACCTTTGGATATATCTAAGCTTATTTAGGAAATGAGAGTGTGTTACAACACTTTTACTTATTTATTCAATTGTTAGGCATTTCTGAGCTTTTGGATTTTAATGAAAGAGTCATTGCAAGTTATTTTGTGTTATTTAAATATATATATATGTAATTTTTAATTTAATTTTTTATGTTTATATATGTATTTTAAATTTTTAAGATTTTATTGATTTATTTGACCCCGAGAGAGATCACAAGTAGGCAGAGAGGCAGGGAGAGAGAGAGGGAGAAGCAGGCTCCCTGCTGAGCAGAGAGCCCGATGTAAGGCTCAATCCCAGGACCCTGGGATCATGACCTGAGCTGAAGGCAGAGAGGCTTAACCCACTGAGCTGCCCAGGCACCCCTGTATTTTATTTTTTAAATCCCATTTTGGATGTCAAAACTGGCCCTGAAGTCTGTCTTGATTTGTGTTATGATGTTAGGCCTACAAAGAAGTGAGTTTTTGTGTGGATTTATTTCACGTCAAGGATTTAGAATTGAGAGGGAGCTGAACACAATGCAAGTCTTGCCTCTTGCAGGTGTCGGTGCGCCCCCATATTCACTTCCTGCCATCAGTTCTGCCATGAGATTTCTCTTGGCTGTAGCGACTCTCCCCCCTCCATCTTTCTGAAGCCCACCTTCTTTGTGTTGTATTCCTTTTGGTCCTCACTGTAGAACACCAGCTGTCTCAGCCACAAGGATGGCCTCATGCTAATCAAGTATCCCGTGGAGTGTGACTGACAAAAGATTGAGAGATTAAAAGGTTTTCCTCTTTTTCTCTTTTCCAAACCAATACCTGCAAAAGAGCCAATCTAAGGTAAAAATAAACAAGTAATAATAATAAACCAAACCTCAAGGATTATTGTAAAGAATTTTAAGTTTTGATGATTTATTTTGTATTAAAGCATTATTTTTGATAGTTTACACATAGATCGAACACTGTAAATTCTAAATATAAAATGACCTACCGAAATTGGGCTCATCCAAGGCTCTTCAGGGTTATCAATGCCAACTGATACAATGGATTTAAAATTGTAAGTGAATGCTACTAGAGTCATTCTCCTAAAACTCATAGTAGTTTTGGATAATTCATGCCTAGTGTTCAGACTTAAAAATACTCTTCACCACCAAGATCTATCTCCAGTGACTACAGATTAATTTGCTAACTTCTATGACCAATTTTACCAAATTTACTAATTTACAAAAATAATTATAAGGAATAATTTCATTATGGAACATTCTTTTGGAATTTTTATCTATATTGTGATTGTGCTATTCATTTGATTATCTTAAACATATTCAGTGATATATTTTCTTATCAGATTTTTTTTTTTAAATATCCTGATACCTGGCTTCTCTTTATTTTTTTTTTTTAAGATTGTATTTATTTATTTGATAGAGAGAGACACAGCGATAGAGGAAACACAAGCAGGCAGGGGGAGTGGGAGAGAGAGGCAGGCTTCCCTCTGAGCAGGGAGTCTGATGTGGGGCTCGATCCCAGGACTCTGGGATCATGACCTGAGCCGAAGGCAGAGGCCTAACGACTGAGCCACCCAGGTGCCCCTTCTTATCAGATTTTAAGAAATGCCTAGTTTATTGAAAACTAAAGATCATAGGTGAATTCATCTTATGGAAGTTTTCTTCTTGAACATATCCATCATATAATCCTTTGAATATACTCAAAACTCTAACATTTCATGTAAGAACTTTTGGGTTATACTGATTTCTTTCTAATGTTTATTTTAGTTGTTCTGTTTTTCCAAAATGTTCATTTTTCCCACCAATTTCTCTATTGGTTACCCATTTCCCCCAAATTTCTTTTAATTGATTATAAAGTCTGCAGCATCTTATATTGAACTGGATTGTTGAAATGGCTTTCAAAGACATCTCCAGTGTGAACTGAACAGTTTTCTATCCATATAAGCATCTGAGATGTTAGATTTGTTTCTGTGCCAACTCTTTCCTGCTGTAGCTTAAGGCCATCTAGGCAAATAGCAGGAAAGAGGATGTTGAGCACACAGCACACTGAGGGTAGGGAGGGGATCTGAAGAGCTCAGGGAAAAAATCATAAGAGACTCTGAAAGATAGAGAACAAACTGGAGGTTGATAGATGGGGGGGAGGATGGGCCAGATGGGTGATGGGGTTTAAGGAGGCCGCTTGGTGTGATGAGCTCTAGGTGTTCTATGTAAGTGATGAATCCCTAAATTCTGCCCCCGAAAAAATATTGCACTGTATGTGCGTGCAAATAAGTGTGAGTGGGGGTGGGGGGAAGAGTTTAAATAAATTTTTTTTTAAAAATGAAGAGTTCAGAGCACCAAGACCAAGCTACACATCTTATAAATAATCAAGCAATAATTATATTATGTAAATTGACTTTTCTGTTTATTTGGTAAATCAGCTTTTGGTGAATTAATTTTCAGCTGACTTCCCTAGAAGCCCCTCCTACAAATGGCCACAGAACATACCTGTATAGAAGAACACAGTCTGAGGATAAAATTTTTTCATAAAAGTTCGAGGTCATTTTAATGGCTCTCAGTGACTCCTCCAGTGTTTTAGCGGGGGTTCCGGTGGGAGGAGAGGTAAATGAGAGAAGGAGGAAGTGGAGGGAACAGAATGGCCTCTTGAACTTGGCTTGAGCCTCATGATTTAGAGGAGAGTGAGAGCAGAGAGTCATTTTTCATCAGTCTGTATGAGAACCTGGGCAAAAGTCGGGGAGCCGGCACTTTGGGAGCTGTGGAGAAGGGAGCCCCGCACCCCTCGCGCACTGGGGGATCCTGGGCAGACTGCCAGTCAGCACACAGGTATTCAACGACAGTTGATTTCGGATGACCATCAAATACTCCTCCAGGACAAGTATATTCCAGACCCTGCATGGGACGTAACTGCACTACGTACCTCTTATCTGAAATTCATGTTGTCCTCTATACTCATCTGGCAGCACTAGTTCTGGGGTCATGTCCTTCCTGTTGGCCGGGGCATCAGTGTAACAGTCACGGGTCAGTGGCACAGACACCGGGGAGGCCCTCAGTGGGCTTTCCATCAGGCTGCATCGAGGCAAGCAGAAGCTGGAGCAGGAGATGGGCAGCGAGCCTGGCGAACAGAACGGCGAGAGCTGACGAATGCAGCAGCGGTGGTGCATGGGGAGCAGTCCCAGCAGGACAGTTCTAGGAATCCAGAACCCGGGATCCCTGAGGAATAATCCCAACAGCCAGCAGCCACCTAAGCCACACTCCCCTTCACTGGACGAAAGTGTTTGTTTCTGGAGGGCTGCTAATTATTAGTAAATCAAAGGGAACTTCTCATTAGAAGAACAAACACATGAAAACAATAAATGTGTTTTTGTGGGATGGAAAAAAAAACAGTTCATTTTTTTCTATATTACATTAATGTGAATCCTTAATAGTTGATAAACAAAAAGTAAAAATACAGTTATCCATTGAAATAAATAAAATGTCAAATACACATGAAATTGCTTGTGATAAAACTCAAATGTAAATTTATTTATGAAGTAAGTGAAATGTTCTCTAGCTGAGCTACACGCAACTTTAGGCGGCAACTTACAGTTCCATTGTTTCAGTTACAGAAATTCTTAGGTTGAGAGCTTTTGTCAGAACCACAATGTGTTTCAGAACTTTCCAGAATTTTTCTTTGGTCATTTGTTATTAGTTGGAGTGATTTCAGTAAGTTGAAGCCTGCATAAATGTTGGTCAGTGTTGGTAATTCACTGACATTTTAATCTGGTTAATAATTTGCATTTGGACTTTAGTGGAGAAAGCTTTTCACTGCTTCTTTGTTTAGGGAGTCTGTATTAGTAAGTGATTTTTTTTTAAATCGTGGATTTACTTTCAACTTTTTGAGAAAAAGAAAGAGAAAAAAGAAAGCAATTATACAAATGCATGTTCCCGGAACACACCTATAGGGCGCTCACAGCATCAGAGGCCCCTGGAGCTGTGGGTTCTTACCAGGCAGTTATCCTGCATCAAGCTGTAAATTGTGTCTAACCATTTCTGCCTGCATGTTTAGCCATGTTCCAGACCCATGATGATAGTGTGAAATTTCGGAAATTGTAGGTACAAAGTTAAATCATGCTATTCTAAGATGTATGTGTACATATTTTAAAGTGTATTGAGTTCTTTGTATCTATCTATCTAATCTGTCATCTATCTATGGTGAGGAGTGAGTATTATTAATAACTGATTTATTGAATGTTTACCAAACACCGGGGTCTAACCTCAATACTTTGCCAAAATATCTCATTTAGTTTTTATATTTGTATAGTTCTCTTTTTAATTTTCATGTATATGCATTGTTACATCAATGTCATTTTTTATGTGAATGATGGTAAAAGTTTTCCAAAGTTTGTCAGTCATTAATGACGTGTGGTCATTAATCAATTTAATTGGAAATCAATTGAGCTACCTAGCACTTTATTCTTTGTCCAAGATGATACCTTTAAAAACAAGAGAAACATCTACTGGAACTACATAGAATATTTTGGCAAAATCACAACCTGAAGGTATTTATAAAGAAGAGATAAGATTTCTCAAAGAAATTTTCCCTATACTTTATTATTTCATTTTCACTTGCCGTTAAATGTATCATATTTTAGAACTACGGTTCTTTGTTAATTGGTTAACAGTGCTGTCCCCCAGCAGTGATGGAATGAACACTCACCTAACAGGTGCTTAACCAGTAAGGTTTAAGATGGGGTTGTTTGTACTTTACTATCCACCATCCATGGCACAGCCCTGGGCATCATGGCATCAAGTCTGCAGTAGGGTGGGGTGATGGAAAACAGCCTGTATGTCTCATTTACTTAAAAAAGGAAATACTAACAGTAATTTTTAGAAGCCCATTTGCAGGCTTCTCCTTATATGGCTTCTCCAAAACTTGGTCATATGGCCACCGGTAATTACAAAGGAAGCTTGCAAAGCAAGTGTTTTCCAAAGATGAACAGGATATCCATTATTGGCTTAGGCCAATCTTATTTATCCACTGATTTGGCTCTACTGCTTCTACAAACAAAACCAGCATTTTGTCAATAAGGAGAGAGAAGGAGATGGATGTTGGGTGCGCCATGACTAATAGCTGCCATATTTGTAAATGTGTTATTGCTGTAGATAACTTCCATGAATTCATCCCTTTCATTACTGAGGCTGTATTATCCAATTATATACTCTATTTGTATCACTATGGCTACCCTAGGAATTCAGTCAGTCTTGAACTTGTTTTTGTATGTGAATGCCGTTGTTGTTTCAACAGTTGTTTCTGTACATAAATGCAGTTCCTTGGTTGTTTAAGGAGTGAAATTGATATCCATTTGACCACATAAAAGCTTTATCAAGAATTGGGTAAAGAAAAAAATAGATATTTAGGGCAGTGGGCTAATTTATTTGTTCTTTGCTTTTTAAGAAGTACATGGTCCAAAAACCTCACTGGGAAAGATAACTGGAATTTAGGAGCCCTGTCTTACTCCCTAGTAGATCTTTGCCAATACTTTGTAAAGAACAAATATATTACCTAGCACTAAGAAAATGTGGGAGGTGGGAGAGCCACATCGAATTACCCTGCTACAGAATTAGACAAGACTCTACAGATCAGGACTGCGATACGTTTTTGCAGTCACTTTACAGAAGCATTGATACTAATGCACACATCCATCTTTCATCTGGGAATATTAAGCTACCTGCATAAATGCATCAGTGAAGCACGATGAGAAGTGGCGAGGTTAATTGACTTTACTTGGGTCCACCGTGAGAAAGGAGCCACACTGAGAATTAAATCTGGGAACCTGAGTTTAGATTCTTATTCAAAGCACCCATATTGAGATACATTCATTTTCATACTAGGACTGAGGGAGCATAGAACCTTGCTCTGCAGCTTTTCCCCAAAAAAGCCAGATTTCCTAGACTACATATCCTAGTGGGAGTGGAGTGGAAGTGGGAGTGGAAATCTGGATAAAAAGTGAAACCTGGATGTTTTCCTTTAGTGAAGAGCACTGGTGTACGTGGAACATGGGGACCCAAGGAAACTAGAGGGGAGCTCTCATGCATTATGGCTGCTTTCGAAGTGACGGGTTAGGTCCACTGGTTTGTTGGAGGGCATGACACTAACCAAGCTGGAAGCTATGGCATGAGCCTCCCAAGTGCCACTTACCTTTCTCAGTCCCTACAATCACTTGTTTGTATGATTAAACTAGGGGTTCTCCCAGCTAGTTTCGGAGAATTATGTTTCTGTCTAGAGTCATCATGACCTTGAATTTTACGTCTTTTATATCTTCAGTTGTTCACTGAGAATTTCATATTAATTTAGAAAGATGTACTAATTAGCATACCCTGACCTACCATTTAAATGATCAGATATGGCCATCGTTTAAAGCTGAGCTAGTAGCATCATCTCATGGACAAATGCAACTTTCCCCACCATAATGTGTTAACAAATAAATGAAAAACCCTGTTATTTCTCTTCCTTGCTGAATAAAATATCTTATTTGAAGTAGTTTAGGTAGAGGGTCAGGGAAAGCAAATGTCATATGGTCAGTGAAAACAAATGTCCTATAATCTGTGAGTTGTGTAATGTTGCCATAAAGCTAGGATTTAAGCTTTGCATAAACAGATACAGGAAAGATGATTATATTTATATATATCTATATAGGTCTATGTAAATATATCCCACAAAGTAAATGGAGTGTGACCAAGAAATGAAAGACTCTGTTCCCTGGGTACCCCTCTACTCTATCCCATTCCTCGACTTAGTGCCTTGAGACAAAAACTATACCTTTTCCATCTTTGTGCTTTAGAACAGTGCTGAATGCGTGAAGATGGTTAGACGTGATCTGTGGGGCGAATGGATCACTGCACCGATGCCATCACAGTTCCCGTGGCCGCGGCCTACGCAAAGTCCTCCAATAGGGATGGCCTTTGTGGTCTTCCAATCCAAACGTCCTCCAGATACGAAAATTGCTCTTACAATAGATGCTCAGTGCTTGTCCCCTGTCTTCTGCCCTGGCCCTTTTCATACGGGAGAAATCACTTCTTCCCACGCCAGCTCTTGTCGTTGTGCGGGGCCTCAGCTGACTGTTGCCTGCCCTGTTCTCTGCCCTTTGTCTGTCATGGGCCCTGAAGCCCGTCTCCGCCCTAACGTGAGCTCCGCCCTATGGCACTAGAATAAGATCCAGGGAAGGGCAGCTCTTTATATGTTTAAAGAAGCTAAAACGATTTACTTCCTGGGTCTTCCTTTCCTTGGTAAACTGATGACTTTCAAAGGTGAGAAAGGCTGAAAGTATCTCCTTGCCTCAAGGAAATTCATTTTTCTGTGAAAGGCTTCAGAGTCGGGGCCTGGCGAGCGTGTGAAAGAAACTTCGTTGCTAGACAAGGATGCTCTGGGAGACAGGGCCAGCAGAGGCCCGTTGGCCCTTGGGTAGGGCTTGTGTGGACAGGCGAGGGCTGATCCAGAGCATTCTAGAACACAAGTCTGAGTTGCAGAAAGGTAAAAGGGGAACTTACATCGGTACCTTATTCTTTTTTTTTTTTTTTTAAGATTTTATTTATTTGACAGACAGAGATTACAAGCAGGCAAGAGAGGCAGGCAGGGAGAGAGGAGGAAGCAGGCTCTCCGCGGAGCAGAGAGCCCGATGTGGGGCTCGATCCCAGGACCCTGGGATCATGACCTGAGCCGAAAGCAGAGGCTTTAACCCACTGAGCCACCCAGGCGCCCCTCGGTACCTCATTCTTGAAACAGTGATGGTATTCAAGATGAAGAATCAAGAAGTGTGTTAGAAATGACCATTCACAGGGAGCAGGTGTGGGGGCCACCAGTCAGGGGCTGAGAATCCAGGACCACACATGATGGAACGGTGCACCACTTGAGCCTGATGATGGAACGGTGCACCACTTGAGCCTGATGATGGAACGGTGCACCACTTGAGCCGGGTGCCCAGCAGCGATTTTTATAAGGCAGGTCCAGGCAGTTCCAGTAGGAAAAGCTCACAATCCACCAAGCTGTGTCTGAGCACTGATGGTTCCTTTTACGAATGATGCTTCTGTGTCTTTCACTGATGGTCCTGCCTTAGCGTCCTAGAGGGTGGCAGTTCCTGCCAGGACCAAGTGGATAACCAAGTTCCAAATATAGTTTCAGCTCAGTATATCAAGTGTCCAGTCTCACGAAAGACAGTCAAGCAGCCACATGAAAGGCTTACCGCTGACTCCTGCTCTAGGGCCCATGTTCGGCTGACTGTTTCCTGAGGGACTGGGGTAGCGGTGCTCCTTCTCTCTCTCCCCACCTTGCGCTTCTACTCTCGCTCTACCGTTGTTTCTAGGAAGAACAGGGGATGGTGGCATTTGTGAAGTCCCTTCTCGTTTTCTAAGGGAATGCTCATCCACGTTTTGTTTTAACAGAGTCTGGGATCACAAGCAGAGCCCAGCATAACTGCATCCATCAAATCTTCTAGACTTACCCAGTGGGGCCTAGACCCTGACTCACCACTCCCACTGACAATAACTCTCTGAGTTATTCCAGTGAAACCCTTCTTTCTGGACTTCAGAGGAAGGAGGGACTTCTGTTGGGTTGGGCTATTGCTACAGTGCAGTTTTCAACAAAGAAATCATTGTCACAAATGTATTTCTGTCCGGTCTGTAACGAACCGACTTTTGCACACGCAGTGTGCATGAGAGATTTCAAAAATGCAGTGTGTGTTGGCCAAGGGCGTGAATGGAAACTGCACCTTCCATTCAGTTTTGCTGCGAGCCTCAGACTGCTCTGCAGTAATAAAGTTTATTTGAAAAATTCTGTCACCAGGTTTTAGATTCATAGATCTGCACATCGAATCGGCACGTCTGTGGGTTGACAAGCTTATTACACCTGTGCTGCTGTTGAAGCCACAATATAATGTGTGATCGTGTAAGTTGACTCTGTAGAGACCGTAACAGTTTGAAAAGTATTTCCATGTCCATTGCCTTGATTCATACAACTACGTAAATAGGGAAAGGTCGGCATCCCTCTTTCTGTCTACACCTGTGAAAAGTCTGCAAGGTTCATAGAGAAAAAGAGACTCACTGAAGAAACAGTATGAGGCTCTAATCTGAACCCACGGGGTCTGAAAAAGTGTAAAGATTTTCCTGTTCTACCAAATTGCATCCCTTCTTAGCAGAGAGGGGAATGTCTGCTCTACAGACTACTGATCTAATTAGACAGCGATCCAGAATCCCAACAGAAACAGAAACTAGTATCTCTAGTTGGTATATCATTAACTTTAACACTCCTTGCTCCACAGTTCCCCAAAGCATTTCAAATATTTTAAGCACAAAGGATCACTGTCAGCCTTTTCTTCTGAGACGTTCTTATATTTTCTTTGATTTATATTTTGGAGTCACCATCTTTGTTGAGGCCACAGATGGCCACTGACATGTTCTTTGTTAGATGTCACGTTATCGATGTTCCGGCCGTCTATTAAATCCCAGCTTGTGGAATCAGGATCTTAATAAGAACTGAAAATTAGCTGAATTGTGGGCTCTTGATACCACAGAGCTGCTGCCGTGTAGACTAAGCTGTTCCTTGCTAGTCTTTCCTGGAGAGAAAAAGATTTTCAAATCGCTCATAATGAAGGACACAGTGAACACTGGAATCTGACACTTTTTACCTGAAATGTGTCCTTCCTAGTGCTTTCTTAGGCAACACGAATGTCTTTTAATAAGAACTTAAATTACTTTAGTTTTAATTTGGAGCAGTATGTTCAGGGATGAATTTGTTTCTTTTTTTTTTTTTTTAATTTCTTTTCAGCGTAACAGAATTCATAGTTTTACACCACACCCAGTGCTCCATGCAATGCGTGCCCTCCATAATACCCACCACCTGGCTCCCACAACCTCCCACCCCCCGCCCCTTCAAAACTGATTTTGAAGGGAGACAAGAGTAGAGTAAGTCGGCGCAAATATTAGTTTTTATATTTGATTTGCTGGAAAAATAAAACAGTGCAAATTTACCTGTTACAACTTGAAATTTAGTGAATCTTTGTCTTCAAATGGCTATGTATTATATTGAGCTTGGGAAATTCCAATGAGTTTAGAAAAAAAAAAATCCATGAGATTGGAAAATGTGCTGTGGTATATAGTTTAGGTGAAATATGTACTGAATAATATCACAAATCTGAGGAAATGCCAATCTCTACGTTCAGAAAGGCAGAGCCCAATACACATTTCTCATAACAATGTCAGTTTTGCCTTATAAGATGAGGCTTTATTTGGGTTTGTCAGAATAGAAGACTGGGGTGGACAGTAGCCTCATTTTGCTTAGTTCTTTAAGATTATAGTTTTATGTATATGAGTTTTGAAATAAATGTCTCATTTAGGAGCTGAAATTGGTAGTCTTAGAGAGAGGAGAAAATCGGTTTGCTGTATGTTTCTCAAAGGCCTAAAGGCGAGTGCTTCTCAATATTGCCTGTTTTACCCCAAACACACACGTTGCTAAAACTTTCAAGCACATAGGAAATGTGCATCTTTAACTCCCCTGGGCGATCAGGTTGGAAGGAAACTCAGAGGAGGGGGGCAAGCTCGAAGGAAATTTTGGAAAGGCGATCAAGAGAGAGAGAAGATAGCATATGTGTCCATCACTTTATAGTCCTCACAGAATTCTACTGGGTCCTCATGCTCCGGTCCTCACAGAATTCTACTGGGCGGCCCTGGTTAAGGGAATTCTGGGTGGATGAGTAAGATCAGCTATTTGGATTTTTTACAATCCACGTGCATTTTCCTAAAACTTAGAAAAAAGAGGAGAGAAAGAAGAAAAAGAGGTGGGGAGGAGAAGAGCTGCATGCAGCGGCTCTTTGGCAGTTGCTGACTTTGGGGGAGTGGGGTGCGGCGGCGGGGCCGGGGGAGGTCACACTAGAGAGATTCAGGCCTTGGGAAGGTTTTATGGTCAGTGAGCGCAAGGCCTAGAAGCGAGGTGAGGATTGCCTTGACCACAGCCAGTTGTGACAAATGTCCTGCTGGGACTGAGGTCGCTTGCTTCCCACTTCCGTGTTGTCACCGTGCTGGATTTCTCCACATATGCATACTTCATGTGAGAAAATTTGGACAGAACTCTTTGGTTCTTATCCCACATCAAGGCTTACGTCTCTCCCATCCCTTGCTGAGGCAGGAAAGGAGGTGACTGTCTTGCAGGGAGCACCCACTCTACAGCCATTCAAGGTCCAGGGACATCCCAGATGGTTCGGTGAGGACACTGGGTCAGAAGTCATTGGACCGACGCGAGCTGACTCTGGGCCTGCGAGGGCTGGGTGTCCCTTGGAGCTGTGTCTCAGGTTACTGCCGGCTATGGACCAGGTTCTGAGGCAGAAGCCACCCCAACTTATGCCTTTCTCCATAGGACCTTGTTACTTCTCCATCCCTTTATGTTTTCCCCATTTGGATAGCGGCCGCCTTCCTAGTACATATAATTCCCAATGTGAGAAAATACCGTTCCCCTCGCATTTAGAAGCCAAATGCAGTGCACTGTTGCTGGGCAGGAAATCTGATCAACTTGAGACCGCGTGGTTGTAAAAAATACAGTTTTGTCAATGAAACGCAAATGTACATTACCCCAGTACTCGTGCACTTATAGAAATCCTTTTTAATAATAATTTCTTCAGATCAGCAGAAAAGTGTCAACAGCAACTTTGTCAGATTTGTTATAAAGGTTGGCAGAAATACCCGAATAATAATGGGCTTTAGAAGTAGGTGAAAAGTGGTTCTCACAGGCCCTGGACCTGACTTTGAGTGTCTGAAATCATATAGCATTTGTTCAATTGGGATTTAAATTTTAAGGCACAAACAAAAACATTTTACAATGCCATTATTGAAGTTTCCATTAAGGAGCAATTGCTGTTCACCGTGATCACAGAAGTGATATTGTATGTGATCCTATGAAAGAGGTCCAAGCACTTTGCTGCTTCGAAGACCCCCAGTAGAGCTGAGAGGCCATCACATCAGGGAGGCTGCAGTAGCAGACCAGTGGGGGTCCTCCGTAGACAGACTCCCCACAGGTTCCTTGAGAGGAAAATGCTGGGACTCTTACACCTCATATGTCAAGAGTCCAGTGGGCAACGTCAGAAATCTCATCAAGCCATAACCTCTTACCATCTCTTGTGGGTGGTGACCTCTCTGGGCAGACAGCGATGTGGAGAAGTGTAGTGAGTAATTCTGGGGGCACGAGAAGAAGGTATCTGGCACATGTCTGCTCTACAGACTACTGATCTAATTAGACAGCGATCCAGAATCTCAACAGAAACAAAATGGCCCCACAGGGCCGTCGCAGGGACTTTGCTTTGGCCCATCATTTTCCTAGGGGAGTGTGCAGCTGCCATGTACCCTCCACTCTGTCAGGGCCCGCCAGATTTGAGAAAATAGCCGTTTGAGATCTTTGAGATCTTGCTGGGTGGTTGGAGGGGCTGGTGAAGCCTTTTGGATGGAAGAAGCATCTCAAGCAGTGGCCAGGAGCAGGAGAGGCGTGTTTGTTGGAGAAACTAAGAGAAGGGCTTCAGAGAAGGGTGGAGAGGAGAAAGGGGTAAGGGAGTGGCAGAAATGCAGTTTTGTAACAGAAACTGTGAAGGCAGCAGAGGTGGTGTGGGAAACTGGACCTATGTCATTCATTAAAACCTGGAACACTGAGAAATCAGTAGGTTTGGCGTAAACTGTCATTGAGTGTGGCTTCTGGACACTCGTGTTTCAGCTGCCTTTCGGACCTCCAGGTGGAGATGCAAAGTAAGCAGTTAGATATTCCGATCTTTGGCATGTGGCCCAGCATGCACTCTTAAAAGCCTTAAATACACACTTTTTTGTGAGAAAAAGAAAGTCCTCTGATACTGCTTGCAGATTCTTGCTCGAATGCCAGTGTGAACCGTGGCAGCTGGCTGAAGGGTAGTAACTCACCATCCCATCTTTCCAACTCAAGTGTTATATTTAGCTCCAGCTTGGGTGCCTGCACACCCTCTCCACTTAGGAGGGGGTCTTTCCCAGGTGACCCTTCACTCTCTTGCAAGTAGACTTCTGCTTAACTGACCCCTCCAGTCCTCTAGACAGGCTCCATCAGCATAATTGAAACCACAACAGGTGCTGCTTATCCTGAGGCTGAGCCGAGCATCCCCCTCCCCGTGCCCTTCCCCCCACTACATGTAAAATAACAGTTAAGTTCTATGTTGTAAGTTTACGTTGGGCACCTCTCATCAAGTTTATTCCCATTCTAACTGTAAATGCAAATGGAATCATGATGTTAAACATCACATTTGAACTTCAAGCAACATCCGTATTTAATGGCTAGTTTAGCGTATTTCCGGCGACCAGATAGACCACTGGTATGCCACAGGCACAGCAAATAACACCGACCGCCGTGCACCTCCACGGTGGAAACTGGGGGATGCACGGTACATGCAGAATGCTGATTTACTTTGTAGGTAATTCCTTCTTCCCACACACATTATTAGTGAGATTTGGGGAAAACAAGAGGAGGTGAGCCAGGAACTCACACTCTGTAGATGCATATTCTGGGACTAATGCCTCACTAATAATCTGGTGCATTGCCAGAGTGAGAATTTATTTTCTTCTTTTGGTAACAGTGTAGCCAAATGCCTCTCCCCAGTTGTGTGACTTTTGCCAAGACCCCTAACTGTTTTGAACCTCTTTCTCACCTTTAAAATGAAGGCCCTTGGCTACATTAGTTTAGTCTCTCTTCTATGTCTAAAACGCAGTGTATATGCCTTCTTTCTGGGCAGGTTGCTAAATAATGCTGGAAATAGGACTAAAATGACATAAGGCAGTTTACCGGACACCTCCTGATTGATCATGACTTTCAGTTTCCTCCCTTCCTCTTCCCATGATTCTGTCAGTAGCCGTAACAGTAGCCGCAGAAGTGTGCTGCCTCCCTGGTGCACCAGATTGGACTCTGCGGTCCATTCACAACCCACTGGCAACACTGCTCTCAGCTTGACCCTCTATTTAATTGTTTATCTACTTACTTCTTTTTCCATTTTCTGTTTAACTTCCCTTGCTGTTGAATTCAGGAAACACTTAGAGCCTATGACGTGTGAAAACACATTGTCTGTGCTAGAGCCTGCGCATCATTCAGAAGTGATGAGACCATTGCACTTCCCCAGCTTACCTAGAAGCGTTGCTCCCCTCACTACGAAGCGTCCACTTGTTAGGATTTATGAGAATCATTCTTTAGTTTCAGTGTCAGAAATAGCAACAAAGAAAGCAAACTGTTTTTGTTTTTATGTAGCTAATCTCATTTCCCCCTCTGCTATGCTTGTTTGAAGGCTCAGGAACAAATGAGCGCCCTGCCTTGAGCGCACACATAAAACTGGGCAACTTGACCTGGGATAGGAACATCACCACCAGCTTTTCTCAGAAGTTGTCCTCCCCTCTGTCCCTCGGTCACCCCCCCCCCCACGGATATCCTCACTTAGGTGTACAGTTACGGGCTCCTTTTTGTCCTTTCTTGAATCAAACAAGGTGCAAATAAATAAGCTTCCAGGGAAGAGATTAATTTGTTAAAATTTATATTTTCATCTGAGAACAAGGCAGTCTAAACTAGAACTAATTTACTTTCAGTTTACCAGTTACCTGCTGTCTTCATTGCTCCCTGCCTTGTCTGCTTTTCTTAGAGCCAGTGTGCACTTCTGTGGATCGCACGGGATGCGGGATGACTGCTGAACTGACTCACTGCAATGTGGGAGAGGAAGGGCGTCTAGCACCCTTAGTGGCACACTCTACTTGCTTTATCCCCCATAAAGCTAATATAAAGTTAGGCTACTAATATATTGGTTGTGTCCAGGGGATCTGGGTGGCTCAATTGGTTAGGTGTTCAACTCTTGATTTTGGCTCAGGTCATGATTTCAAGGTCATGAGATCTAGCCCCGTGTCAGGCTGGGTGTGGAGTCTTCTTGAGATTCTCCCTCTCCACCTTCTGCCCCTCTTCTCCTGCTCTCTCTCTTTCTCTCCCCATATATATATACACACACACACATATGTATATATATATATATATATATATATATGGATTTTATTTATTTATTTATTTGTCAGAGAGAGAGAGAGAGTGAGTGCGTACAAGCAGGCAGGCAGAGAGAGAAGCAGGCTCCCTGCTGGTCAAGGAGCCCAATGTGGGACCCAAGCCGAAGGCAGTGGCTTAATTGACTGGGCCACCCAGGCGTCCATATATATATATATATATATATATTGAGTTGATGGTTGAGTTCATTTCTTGCTATGAGCTTCTGAAAACTTCTTGACTAGAATAAATTAAGAAGACCACATTATTCAGTCAATATGGGGAACAGGAAAAGAGAAAGAAGGAAGACAAAACATCTATTGGGGACTGACAGATTATTACAGTACACAACTTTTTTCTCAGGCTTCTTTTGGGGCTGACCATTCTACTTGGTGAGATTTCAACACAGTTCATGCTATAAGCGACTATGCATTTATAGTTTTCAAGACTTCCGATAGCTTTCACCAAAGTGAAAATATTTATTTGGGGGAGAACATGCTGATCATAGTAACAATCCCTTTCTCCTTGTCACTTTCTTGGTGTAGCTCCACATTCACAGAGAATCACAATAAAGAAAAATCACTTCAAATATTTCTTTGTGATGAATTTCACATGTACCACAAAGGCTTCCAGCTGTGGTATCCAATGTACATTTCTAGGAAATAGGCTTTGCTAAACACACACACACACACACACACACACACACACACACACACATGGCAATGATATGACGAAGAGAACTGTCCCCTTACTGAAATTATCCTCCCAAAACAAAGGGTGGGGACAAGAAATAAATGCAAATCCCTCTGTCCCACTAGTTTGGGATTTATCCATTTATTCCTTTGACATCGTTTACCATGTTTAAGAACTCTGAAGGAGAATGAGCTCACCCCTTCACACACACATCAAATCAGTAAATTGAGTCAATGGCCGCCCTAGAGATGAGCCAGATGGGCAACTAATGATAGACTTTGGCATATGATACTTCCCTTGGTTGCTATTTACATATGGTAAGAGGCATAAATCTTCAGTGTTCAGCTTGGTGACATTTTTACTTGTACACTTTCGTAATTCCCATCTTGGTAGAGTTTTAGACATTTTGCAGAGATTTTTCTCCTGCCCCTCCTATCAAATTACCCACAGCCCCTAGGATATACTCTTCTGATTCCTGTCACCAAAACTGGTTTTGTCTGGCAGGAATACTTTTGTGATGAGACAGAGGGGTTGCCACACTAGATAGAGCATGTTGGGCTTGGGGATGAGGAGGGGGTGACCCTTGGCTGGAGTCCAAGGCAATGCAGCAGCTGCAGATCGGGAAAGCCACCAGCCCAAACTGTGGTGTCCCAAACCAGGTGGAGACCTGGGGTTCCATCTGTAATGGCACAGATGTACATTGTGGTTGGGCTGGGGGGCTCCTCAGGTGGGCATGCCATAGTTTTGTCTGAAGACTAAAGATGAAAAATACATTGGCCTGGTTGCTAAGACGGCTGGCCAGTGGAGAACATAGGTTCAGATATACAATATATGGCATCCAGTCAGGCACCACTGAACTACAGGCCCAGTTTTCCAAAATGCACTTAAGGCAAAAGAGGAAGAGGGGCACCTGGGTGCTCAGTCACTTCAACATTTGACTTTTGGTTTCAACCCAGGTCATGATCTCAGCATCATGAGATCAACCCCTGCATCAGGCTCTACACTCAGTGGAGAGCTGGCTTGAGATTCTCTCTCTCCCTCTTCCTTTGCACCCACCGCCCCATCTCAAATAAATAAATAAATCTTAAAAAGAAAAAAAAAAAAGGACCAAAGAGGAAGAGATTATACAACTTCATGAAGCCAGACACCCAGATAAAATGCTCCTCAGTCGGAGGCTGAGGCTCTAACCCCCACCAGGAAGAAAGCCTGAGTGATTATTCATCTCTTATCTCATAAAAGTGGTCTCTGAGGGATCCTGTCGGTCCCTGGGAACACCTCGCCATATTGGCATGCAGTACTTTGGCAGAATGTGACCCTGTCCTACTAATTAGAAATGACCAATGCAGTCTTTTTTTTTTTTTTTAAGATTTTATTTATTTATTTGTGTGTGTGTGAGAGAGAGAGAGCGCACTGGCGGACAGAGTGGCGGACGGAGGCAGAGGGAGAAGCAGGCTCCCTGCCGAGCAAGGAGCCCGATGTGGGACTCGATCCCAGGATGCCAGGATCATGACTGAGCCGAAGGCAGCTGCTTAACCACCTGAGCCACCCAGGCGTCACCAATGCGGTCTTTAGAAGGGTGGGTTAAGCACAGAGCTTAAGGGGTATCAGGTGCATCCAACTTCCAGGGAGGGCACTCAGTTGTGGCAGTGCAGCTCATGGGAACCATCAGCCAAAACTGGAGGCCAACCAGAAAATTGGCCTGGCCGACCGGGGGCTTTTCCAGAATCAGGTCAAAGATGGCTGAGTCAGCCCAGACTCACAGGGGCAAGTATTTTAAGGGGTAGGCTGGTTATAATCAACCATGCCAGGGGAGACTCATTTGCTCAGATTGGTTGATCAGAAATAGAATTAATTTTATGAAATTCCTCTCCAAGGTGAGGGTTTGAGACGTCACCATGAACATCGTTCAGAGGACCCGCAAGGCGAACTAGGTTGCATGTTCTTCCCTGACGCCCATACTGTGGGGTTACTCTGATTCTAAGAGTCCATCCTGCCAGCCTCACATCCAGCCTCACAGACTTTTTGATCTTCTTGTTAGAGAGACGCAGAGCCCGTCTGTGTTAGAGAATGCCTCTTTAGCCTGGAGGGGGAAAATATGATCTCCAAATAGAATCATAATGGCATTTCTTCCTGGCGCTTAATGGTGTTCCAGAGCTTGGCAGGCTTGCCACCTAGTGTTCTCATGCACGAGGCCCCGTCACATTCAAAGAGAAATGAAGGACACCCACGGCATGAAGCAGGCTTGACGGGGCTTCGGGCCTGTGGAGGGCCCTGGTTCAGAGGACTGCCGCTGCTGCTTGATCTATGGCACTGTATTGATTTTTTTTAATGTGGCAGCTGCCACTGAGATTCAAATGTCCCTGCGCAAAGCACTCGCCTTTAATTTGTTTTCTTCATTAAATGTACAGCCAAACTCTGCCTTTGTTGTGTTCTTAGAGTAGCTGGGAAGCGCAAAGAGAAAGTGACTTGCTTTCAGTTTTTGCTTAATTATATCAAAGTTCTTTTAAATGATGGGCATTAGGTAATTTTTCTTGTTCTTTGACTAGCGGCTAATGGAAGCAGTAAGTTATTTTGAAAGTGTATTTTTAAATGAGAAAGAAAGGTGTAGTCACACCACTGCCTTTTAATAATGAAAGTAGCTGTATAGTTTTCATTGTATAAATAATGCATTCTCATTCCGTAGCATGTGAAGGGTATGGAAAGTGGGAGGCAGACGACACGGATGTGACCATTGCTAACATTTGAGTGACCATCCTTGCCGGTATCTTTGGGATGCATTCGTACCCACAGAAATAGATTGCTTTTTTTATATTTGTTTTTCTCATTTGACAATAATTTATCACAGTTCTCTCAGAGTTCATTTTTACGGCTCTGTGTTTTTATTTTGTATGGTTGCATAATATTCTATGTTCTACTGTAGTGGGTTTTAAACGTCTCCCTGTTGATTGGTTGGTTACATACATCTTATTTCTAGATTGTACGTATGTGTGCAACTACAAACAAGGATCTGGTTAATAGAGATTATGTGTGTGCGTGTGTGTATTTGTGTATGCGTGTGTATCTCTGTGTTTGATAGATATCCTTTACTTATACCTTAAGTCATAGCATTTTTATAGGTTTGATTCTAAAACAATAGATTTCTGAGTTGAAAAGCATGTATATTTTTAATTTTAATAAATGTTGCAAGATTGTGTTTTTATAAAAAAGCTGTGACAATTCACATTTTTTCTGTCAATATTTGAGAGTATCCTTTTTTTTTTCAGAAAAAAAAATTTATATTCCTAGTCTGATAAGCTAAGGTGAAATGTTCCTCTAATTTATTTTCATTTTATCTATTAAGCATTTAAATATGCTCCTCTGTATCATATTAAGTAAGTTTTAAAACTCACATTGTAAATCATATATACTGATATATGTATACAGCATGTAAATCTGTCCAGTCGATGGTAGCCTTCTATCCGCTATACAAATTGCATGTATTATTTTCTTATCTGTTGGTTTCTGTTGTCTACTGTTTTTATTTATGCTGTCCTTTGTCAAACTCGCTTATACATTTTTCATATAGTCATATATGTCTGTATTTTCTCTTTTTTAAAAACATCATTTTTAAAAACTAAATATTTAATTACATATTTGGGGGCAGGCAGAGGGAGAGGGAAAGAATCTCAGGAAGACTCCCAGCTGAGCATGGAGCTCAACAGGGGCTCGATCTCACCACCCTGAGATCATGACCTGGCCAAAACCAAGAGTCAGATGCTCAAATGACTGAGTCACCCAGGAGCCCCATCTCTCTCTCTCTCTCTCTCTCTCTCTCTCTCTCTATATATATATATATATATAATTTGTTTTCTTTTCATTTTGGTTATAAAGTTCTCCTTAATCTGTAGGTTTTATGTGCATCTTCTATTTTCTTCTTAAGTTACTGCATTTAAAATTTAGAGTTCATGTGATGTTTCCTTGTGTGCCGTGTGCAAAGAAGTCCAAATTTATTTCTTTTGGAAGGAAAGACCTCTCTGGTACTACCATTTGTTAAATAATCATTTTCCCCAATATATTGAAATATTACTTTGGTCACAGTGGAGTCCCATATATTATAAGATTATTTATAGGCTGTCTTTTATTTGATAAGACCCAAAAAATGCGTGGCCCTGCATACTATTTTGACCACAGTGAATTCATAATACCTTTTAGTTTATGAAAGGGCAAGCATAACTTTGGCCAACTCACCTTTCTTACAACTTTTATGGCTCTTATTGGACACTTATTCTTTGGCTTGAACTTTAATATGATGTAGCCATTTCCACCCCCCTCCACAATAATAGCAGGTCTCTCCACTGGAGACTTTTCAGTGTTTAAAAGCTTTGTCATACACTGGAGACCCTTTTCGCTCCAGGAGCTCCTCTGCTCAGATCAGAGTTGGATGTTCAACTGAAAGGTAATTGTGGCAAAGTTATGTTCCAACTGCCGTCTTCTAGGAGGGCCCTTCCTACAATTAATTACAAAATAGTGTAATGCCTATAACCTCTCTCTAAAATTAAAGGTCTAACAGATACCTCTTAATACAGGGAGAATGGCAGAAAGCATGCACAACTTGGCTTTGGAACAGCCTCTGTTAGGAAAAAATCATGGAGATGGGGCAGCATAGCTCATTAATAATATTGGACATCAGATCTCAGCCCTTGGAGAACGGCTGATTGGAGAAGGCATAATTGGAGAAGTGTCAGTTCCTTCTCTGATATAAAGTGAGGCAGGGGTCTGGGCTTGCTGTGGCAAAGGGCATTAGTGGCCCACCACCCTGATACTCCACCTTCGCTTTCTATCCCAGCTGAAGACCTAATGCACTAGACACACAGTTTCTACCTGTCTTATGATAGCTACAGTAGAATCATGTAGCTATATCTGTATTCATTTGACACATTTCATAAAGCACTTACTATGGGCCAGCCATTTTTTCTAGGTGCTGGTGATAGATAGATAACAACAACAAAAAAAGACATAAAATACCTGTTCTTGTAACTTTTAAATTATTATGTGGGAATATAGAAAATAAACCAAAAGATACATAATGCATACCAGTAATAAGTGATTTGATGAAATACTGAGAAGGATATAGGGAAAGAGCATAATGGGAATTCTGTCATAGGGTAGAAGAAATTGGATATAGAATATGCTTTGGAGATAGTCATTTGGGTTTATTGAAGGACTTGCTATATGAGGGAGAGAGATATATAAGCATGGTTCTAAAGATGCATAGTTTATTATTTATTTAATAATTTATTTTTGCCTGACTGAGTAAATAGTTATGTCACCTCCGAGGATTAGGAAGACTGAAAATGTGTGTGTGTGTGGTTGGGGGGAATTGAAACTTGTATGGACATTTATTTTTAAGAAGCCTGATAGATTTTCAGTTGGCTGATACATTTGATATAAATTGAGATAAATTTCAATTCATCAGCATGTAGATGGTTTCCAGTCATGCACCTCTGTAAGATATTAAACAGAAATAATAGTAAAATGCTTTCTGTTTGGGACATTTATCATTTGTCTGGTATCCACAGCTCCTTTTGGGAGTGCTCTGGTTTATGTATCCTTCAGAAGCCCTGTTCATTTCCCATTGTGGGATCCAGTGGGCCAGATTCTTCTCCTCTCCATTCTGGCGTATCCAGGAGCAGGCGTAAAACTGGGACTCTACTGTCTGAGCCTTCCTCTTGCCACTTGAATCTTGAGTAACACCACCACATGGAGACAGCTGACAGTTTTTGCCTCTGCAGTGGCTCCGGCATGGGTCGCAATGCCTTTCAGAGACATGACCTTTGCTTTGGTTCTCTCTTCCAGTCTTCTGTGTTCCCTGTTCTCCAGCCCTTCCCTGTAGGGGTCTCAGGACCTTTTCAGATGCTGCAAGTATAGGCGATTGCTTTTCCAGGTATTCAGTGTTTTACATAAACACGTTTGCAATTTGGAGAATGTAGGTAAAACCTTTTACGGTGTCTTAAATAACTGGTAGAGAATGCATGGCAGGTGTTGAGTATACAGTGAGTAGTGAGCAAGTGGGGAATGTGTGTGTCCAACAGAGATGGAAGTACCAGGAGATATGTGACATCCATGAGGCACCTGGGTACTTAGATAAATATGAGGCGGAAATATATGAGGCCGCAAACATTCAGATGCACCAAATAGACCTCAGTACTGATGGTCAGGAAGTCTAACTTGGACCACCTGCTGGTGATGTCCATCCTGGACCCACGTTTCCTTTGCCCAGAAAACGTGGGAGTGACATGGTTACTCATCAGGCTAATTAACGATTAGCTAATTATTTTTGTCCCATTTTTCTTAGGTAGAGCAAGTGTGTGTCATTGGTCCAGGGCACCTACTGCCTCTACAGTCCCCTCTGTAGGTCCCCTCTACAAACATCACCTTCGGTCCTTGTAACCAGACCATCAGGTAGGCTCACGTGGCTGAGAGAGGGAGAACATACAGACATCATGTACTCCAGATGCAAGCTATATGGTCTTCCCATCTTGTTTGCATCCTATCCTAAGGGTGTTTGATCTTAGTATCTCTTTTCCTTTTCTTCTCAAACTATGTTTTAAGTTGATTTTTAAAACCATGTGATTGATGCATTTTAATTTTTTTCAAGATTTTTTATTTTCTATATTTGAGAGAGAGAGTGAGGGCACAGGCAGGGGGAGGGCAGGAGGCAGAGGGACAAGCAGACATCCCACTGACCCAGGAGCCCGATGCGGGGCTCGATCCCAGGACCCTGAGATCATGACCTGACCCGAGGACAAACGCTTAACAAACTGGGTCACCCAGACGCCCCTAAATTGCTTAAACTTGCTCTGAGAGCCTTTCTGCTCTGTGACTCCTGGCATAGCTCTCCTGGAGGTGGACCTGGAGCGTAACATTGCACCAAACGGATTTCCTACGTGACGTGTAAGATAGCCAGAGTGGGTGTCTGGTCCTCGTAGCTGTCATTCTGATTAGTACACTCCTGGGCTGAAGAAATTGAGTTTGAAATCAAGCTTCCCGTGAAGTCTCTCTTGTATTTTCAATAGAGAGCTTAGAGCCTTGCAGGGCAGAGAAATATGCTGCAAGAGGTCCTTGTTTTTTGATTTCTGAGTTATCTGAAAAACTCTCAGCATGTCTCCAACTACATCACAGTCTGGTTCTGTACCTGAGGTCATTTAAATTATTAGTTAAATGATTAGCCTTTAATTTAGTTTTGAGTGCCTGCATGGTATGTCTGATGTTGGAAGGACACAATGACTTTCTGTTTAGAAATTCATTTGTAAAACACAACAGATTGGGTAAGGACATGTTTCATACGAATGGGACTAGTTGTGTGTGAAATGAATGAGAACATGCCTAGAAGTGAAAATAAGAAACACACCTTGAACAAGATATTGAATTGATTAGAAGTCTGATTTGAAGCCAGAACTGATAGTGATCTGGACAAATGATGACATAAAGCCCACTGGCCTGAGAAGTCTGATACCTTTAAAATACCATGTGTTTCATTTTATAGGAAAAGCTATTTTTTTAACTCCAGAGTAAAGGTATCTAGAAGGAGGAAAATTCAACTTAAGTGAAATTGAACATTGAATCTATTGATTTTAAAAACAGATTCCTATCTCTTTGTGTGTTCAAACCCAATGGGAAGATGCTAATGTATGAGTTCGTGTGGGCATAGGGAAAAGCAGGGACTTGCAATTCAGCTGACTCTTGTTTAATGTGTGTGGGTAAATGTTATTTTCTGTGTGCTGACGGGAAGAGATCAGAGCAGCTCTTCATCAGTAAATATGAGGATCCAGATTTTCCATATGTGAACATATTCCTTAAAAGAACAGCCTGACTTTGGGCAGCCATTACTTTCTCAAGCATATTTTAAATCATGTAACTTTGGCATTTCTACCTATAAACTGCATGCAAAATGCACTTAATAAGTAGATGTAATTTATCTGTCCAGTGATTGCTTCTTATATTTTATCTCTCATCATCCTCTCCCTCTATAACATTCACTCTGCATTAGAAGGATTATGTACAGAGCAGGATATGTGGTGGTCCTTGAAAACTGATACACAAAAATCTATAAGCATGGTTTATTTCCAAGTATCAAGTACAGTGGACTCCATCTTGCAGGTTGCTAATGCTGATAAGAATAACTAACATTTACTGAGCATTTAAACTACCCATTATCTTGTGTATTCCTCACAACAACCTTTAAAGTTCCATTTAATGGAGGAGGAGACTAACGTCCCTAAAGCCACAGTTAGCCAGAGGCAGAACCAGAATGTGAACTCGTTTGCCCTCAGAGGGCTTATCACCTCTTTCCTCCTTCTTCCCTTCTGGATCAGTAAAAGATATGGAGGAAGGAGGAGAGGAGAACATCCAATTTTCACCTTACCTGGTAGCAATGGAACAGTGTTGTAGGCCAGACTCTTCTCAAGAGAAGTCAAAATAATTCAATCAGATTGTCTCTTTTGTTTAAAAAAACCCATCACATATCAAATACCTGTCTCAAAATCTCAAGGACCTACTGATGTCAAAGGTCAACACCAGGGAAGATTTTATTAGTCTTTATGGAGTTGTCACTAAGTCTTCATTATTAAAAACAGTGGCAAAATTGGTTGCTCTTAGTTAATCTGCTAGATGTTCTGGTCTGGATTTAGAGGTTGGTGGGGATTTAGACTGCAGAGTGATAGGGCATGGGGGAAGGGAGTTCTAAATTAGGGGCAGTGCTTGTGGGAAAGGCCTGTACACAGGCTGATAGAGGTCTTTCCTAAGACCCTGGAAGCTAGAGGGTTTGGAATTAACGAGAGGAGAACCTTGATGGCATGATGCAGGAAGAGGTCCTATGTCCTGTTTTGATAATGAGAGACTGTGGCAAGCCCCAGGCAATTATGAAGGAGGAGGTATGATCTGTCCCCCATCTTCAACCAAATCAATTACCAGGTTTCTGCAGTGTCCAGGTCCTATATTTGCCCCTAGTCTGTTTCTGATGTGCTTCTCCTCAGTCCTTGGAGTGGTTGACCTTGGCATTCCCATGATGCGCCCCTCTCCCTTACTCTTTGGACATGACAGTTGTGCTAGGGATCCAAGCCCTGGCCAAGCCCTATACTCTGCACTTAAATGCCTCTGACGACATTTCATGAGCATACAGTCCCCGGCACCCATCTGCTGGTGTGCCTTCCACTACATTTTTGCTCCTGCAATATTTCTGATTTTGAGTACAGAAATGGATGAATTTCCAACTATAGAAACCTGTCACTTTTGGAAAGTAAAGTCCATGATTAACAGAAACTAGACCAAAAGACCAAAGAATTCAGATGGATAATTGTAAGAGCTACATTTGTCCCAGGCACTGTTCTCTATGTTGACTCATTTACCTCTCACCACACACCTGAGGAGCAAAGAGTAAATAAATTTCCTAGGGTTGGTCTTCTCTGAAGAATCACAATCAAAATCCATTCAAGCTCTGTCCTGAGTCTGGGCCTTGGACCCATCAGGCCATACTAGAGGAAAGACCAGGCCTCAGATGGATGATTGGCAGACCATTCAGAGTATGTATTCAAATGCAGAGAATTTATTTTCAGTTACAGATAAGGTAGCTTTAGCCACTGGGATTCTGGGAAAATGATAAAGTACTAGATGTTCTCCTAGTCTCTTAATGTTGCCTCATCCCCTGTATCTCAGTCACTCAGGGACCATTCCTGTCCTCTGGCTGGCCAACCCACCAGGCAGCACCCTGCTCATATGTGTCACTTAGTCATATCGAGCCAGACAGAGTAATGACTAAGAGGATAGATTTTGAGAGCCAGACTGTTGGGTTTAGCACTACTTACCGTGTGACTTTGGGTAAGTTTCTAACCTCTGGTGCTTCCATGCCCTCATGTGTACAGTGGGGACAGTAACAATACTTCCCTATGAGGTCGGCTTCTTGGAGTTGCCCTAAGAATTAGGAATACTGCTGTATTTAAAATTCATGGAGCGCTGGCTAGCGCAAAGAAGGAGCGATGTGGTGGCCAACTGTCATCATCTCTGCTCATCGCCATCATCATCCTCGTGGTGATGACTGCACAGATACCTCCTGGACACCTGCATTTCAGACCTCAAAATGTCCTTTTAGGGCTTTTATGATGAGGAAGACAAATGCAGAACCAAGAGGCACACAGATAGGTAAAGTGAGCAAACGTTGTGTAAAGTAGGAAATAAAGTTATGAACTGTGATAGTGACAGAAACATCGGGTTGGGATGGAGAATCATGGGATGAGGGCAGTAGAGTTAGGATCCCAGAAAAGCTCCCATCCTGTGTGTGGAGGGCAGGAAAACAGTGAGAAGGGCTGCTCTTTTACTGAACATCGGACGCTGTCCCAGCACTGCGCACACGACATTCTCCACGTACT